>JAIPRN010000234.1:12906-104959 GCA_025469175.1 Geopemphigus sp. TES_GeoC_2020 | reverse complement strand
TTGTTGGCTACGTGTTCGTCTAGCTTCCACGGTAATTCCCGTTACGTCGTCGTTATTACGGTTTGTTTGTTGGGTGTTTTTTTTTTTGGGAGAGGAAGGAAGAAATTGACGTGTCGGTCGGTGTAATTATGGCGGATGACGATCGTCGTTCTAAACGGGAAAACGCTTACGTTTGTTTAGCTCTTAGGGGAAGGTTATACACAGGGATACAAGGTTATGTGTTCAGTTCTTAGGGGAAGGTTATATTTAGGGATACAAGGTTGTACAAGGAATTATACCGGAAGTACCTTGGAACCTGAGAGAGATTCTAGTCTCTTAACTGTCGTATTTGTCGTGTTTCCGGCGGTATCGCTCAAGAGTCGCGACTTCGCTTCGTAATCGCGTTTTTTTTCTGTTTTTGTTTCCGTAAACATCGCTTTTTTTTATCAATGTCGTACGGTCGCGTGTTTTCGGGTAATTGTTTGGTTTTTAACGTCGTTTCATATCCGTCGTATTTATTTATCGTAATTGTCAGGCGTACAACGCCCTATCTTTCTCTTTCTCTCTCTCTCTCTCTCTCTCTCTCTCTCTCTCTCCAGTTTTAATTCACGAAATAATCCGTGGGGGGAACTCGAATAAGTTTGTAAGTATAACATAGACGGCGTACGAGTTATTCGTCGGTATATCGCGTTACAATATTGATTCGTATTATTCCGTCAAACTATAAATAGGAACGTTAATAATAATAAATTTACGGTCAGATCGCGAGATATTGCCGGACACGTGTGTGTGTGTGTGTGTGTGTATACGAATTTCGTCGAAAGGCGACGATTTTTCAAATACCGGAGAATAAAAATTTTCCGTTTACGACCCACGGCTTTGTACGTCCGTTCGATTTTACGGCGAGAAATCGTTAAGCCGTTTTCGTTTAGCCCGACGATCGTTTTAATTTTATTCCCGTAAAAGATTTATCGTCGAAAAGAAAGAAAAATACTCGCGCCGGTTTTTATCTTTTTATAGCCCGTCGACTATACACACGCGCCCGTAATGTACATATATATATATATATATACACGTACCGAACTCCGTATTGTGTGAGACTCGAGCGGGGACCTTTGTAATTTCGACCGTCCGACTCAATACTATATATATATATATATACCCGTGGGACGATTCGAGGGTACACAATAAAAAAAAATCCCCCCCCCCCGTTTATTTCCTATTACGGGCGTCGACCCTCCACGATCCGGGAAAAATTCCCGGGCGGCGAATAGGTAAAAAAAAATAAATAAAAAACGTACCGCGTGAAAAGATAAGTAGTGGAATGGGGTGGTGGGTATAGAGGGGGCGACTCTTCGTCGTAACTTTCGTTTATCGCGCGCGTACGGTATTCGCGAACGTTTTCGCCCGGGACGGCTATTTTTCCCCGTTACGAAAATACTCCGCGTTCGCGGTCTACGAAATTCGCTATTTTCTTCTCTCCGTTCGCGTCGCGAACGTTTCCACACGCGCGCGCCGGCGCGTTATTTTTACACTTTGACCTTCCGACGCCGACCGATAACTACCAATAACCGCGCAATGTTTAATACCTCGTTAAATTTATCAAGGACAATGAACCATTTCTCGTCGTATTTATACACGCACACATACGTATATATATTATGAGCGCGCGTGTGTGCACGCACATCGATTCTCCCGTTAATTACGTCCGTACGTTTTCGATACAAGAATTACGTAAAACGATTTTTCTTTCCGGCACCGATAGTCATGACGTAGAGACGGCGGTCGCTTTAGTTGTTCGTCATTCGCGAGGCGGACGTCGTCGAGACGATGGCGCGCGCCGACAATGCCGCGTGCCCGGATAAACGACAAAACGGAGCTTTACCGATTACTACAATCCGCCGAAGGGGGGGGGGGCTGTGTGCTGCGGGTGGTATTTTTCGATTAATCGTTTCGCGAATTCACCGCGAGTACCGGTGGAGGTACAAACGACGTAAAAAACCACCCATCCGCTAACGATGTAGTAGTAGTAGTACCGTGTTTCGGATCGATAACCGACGCGATTTCGTCCCTAAAAATGATAACATCCGCGAATCGTTCGGACCATGTGCATTCCTCGTCCACCGGTCGTGCTGTTATACACGAGACGGCTCGTGTTAAGTTAAAAAACTTAATTTCGTTTACCGCGCCGGTTACACCGTGACCTAGACACGCGCGCGCTTTCCGTATTCCCGACGTCCTAAACAAACATCGCTCTCGTACAATAATCGTACGTACGTAACTCGTTTCCGCGCCGCCGGGCCCGGTTACCATATCCGCGGTGATTGTATGGGGGGGGGAAGGGTATTTACTAATCCAGCTACGTATATACCGCGCGCGTGTAATAGAAAATTGTATTAAATTCGGCGTCTCCGGGCAGATTAAATTTTAAATACGAAACCCTTACGCGAAGTTATTTTGAAAACTAGAAGAAAAAACGTCGATTCCCGAGACCGATATGTATATATATATATATATAGAATATTTATCGTAACGACCAAACGAGTACCGTTATTAATATTATCGTGATATAGGTTTCCCGCGAACGATTATTGTTCGAAAACGTTTCTCCATCCGTGTCGTTAACATCGTCGTAATCGTTCGCCCGAGTCGTTTCCGTTATCGGCCGGTACGCCGATCGTCGTCCGTGTCCGACGACACGCGCGTGACTTACCGGATAAAAGACGTGGAAATCAACAAGCGGCGCGTGCGTAAGATCCGAATTTGGGAAGGGAAGTAGAGCGTAGTTGCCCAATGTGTGGAAAAATTAAGGGGAGAACGCGACTTTTCGACGGGCCCGGCGACGATGGATCGACGAAAAGACGGAACGTTCGCCGCACACTTGGACCAATTCGGTCGTCCGAATTTTTCAAAGGGGGAACGAAATTCTCTTTCGAAAATCGAACGAAACGATTAATGCCGCCGCCGAAAGTCCGCTCTACTGTTGCCCGACAGACTCCAACACGGACACGCTCGAACGATTCCAAGTCGACGTTCCCAATTCCGTATTACTTTCGGCGCTACACAAAAAGCGATTAAACTACGCTCGGCTTTTATTATGATGTTCGGTACGGTCAGCGATTTCGAAACGTACTCGTATCCGATTGTTCAAGCGCGGGTTTACGGGAGCGCGCGTGTATAAATAATCGTTTTCGACTCGTATCCGCGAAGAGATACTTACTTACCCGCAAAGTCGGTTTACCATAAACGTCTTGTTTCCGGATTTACGGGTTAGATTGGAAAATAGACGTCGACTCGTCCGACATTCCCGTTCGTCGTTATTATTTCGCCCCCGTTCGCGCCGATCGTTTTCGGAAACGTCTTTTACGGTACCGTTCTCCTCTTTGAGTTTTCTTCGTCTTCTTTAGACCGTTTCGTCTCTGGTTACCTCCGCGCCACTCAATACGTATTCGAGACGGTGTAATTACGAGATGTACACGCGCGCGCCCGCCGTAAATCAATTTCCGAATTCAAAAGAGATTCGACCCGAGTGGATTTTTTTTTTTTTAGTTCGACGAAAGCGGAGTTTTATTTCTGAAAACCGTCGGCGAACAAGCGGATTAATGAATCGCGAGTATAACAATAATACCGAGTGGAGAAAATGTCGGATACAACTGGAAAAGACGTCGGCTTTTGTACCTATCGGTACGCGGGCGATAATCGTCGTCGTCAGTCGCCGCGGCCTGTCGCCGTCGTAAACGATTCTATCGTCGAAGCGAAAAAACCCGAAAACCGTCCGGAAATCGATAAAAATTCGTTTACGCCGTTTCCCCGTGGCGAAAAAACGACTACCGTATCGCGCGTATTTTTATAGGTAAAAAATCCCCGGGCCGAATCGCCGAAATACGCGCGCGCGTTTATATATACACAGTATTTGATTACTGTCCCCTAGCGGTCGTGATTGTTCGGTTCGTTATTCTTTGTATCGGTCCGACGCGATTCAAAAAACACCTCGCACGGCCCCATTGCATCCGACAGTTCACGACCGTTTCCGCGATAACGTTTCGGCGCGCCTTAATATTCGCGCGTGATTTATTTAGAGAAACGAACGGGTGGACAAATATTCCGGTGCGTTCCGAATCGGCGGGCCGGTGGTGGTACCGGCGGCAAACTCGTGATTCTCCGGGACACGAAATCGCGGACTACGGCGGCGCGCGGGATTTAATTAGTGATAGGAGAAAACACGGACGAAACACGCGAATTTCGTTACATTCCCGAACGGATCGTAAACAATTTTCCGTTGGCCGTACTCGGGTTTCGTTTAATTACGACCGTCCCGGGAAGTTTCTATTAACAGTTGTTTAACGCAATAATAAAAATCGTACGCGCCGCTCCGAGGACGGGTTTTTTTTATTTCAATTAAGGTCGAACCCGATTCCGTACAGTAAATTCGTTAGCCGGCCACGCTAATTAGTCGACCGCCCTGCTCCCCGACGCCGTTTTTCAATCCCGGCCGAGTTTCGCGTACGCGCGTAATATAAATTCGAACCGAAAACTCCGCTCCGGTCTATTCGCGACGACATTTTTTCGTTTCGAAATTTCGTTCACGCACGAATCGTCCAAATTCGCGTTTCCATTGGCAACAAGTCGACTACCGAGCGAACTCTCTGTCTCTCTGCTCGGGCAAGGCTAATTACGTTTGTTTCCTACACGAAAAACCCGCCGCCGTACGTAACACAACGGATCGCGTTTTTCGACGAGATTTACGGAGACAACGTCGTTCGGGCAACGCACGTGGTCACCGCGTCAGGCGTGTTCACGGGCCTGACGGGACCCCTGACAGCGTATTTTTAAACGGCAAATTTACCCACGAAATTCGAAAAAACCGTTTGCGAGGGGTGGGCCTCGCGCGGCGGTATTTCGAAAACGTACGGTTTTTTTCCTACGATCAACGCTCGAACACGATCCGTCGCCCAACCGTGACGTTCCTCAACCCCCCCCTCCCCCCGAATCCGGCGTTCTTGTGTTCGTAACGACGCCGTGCCGGGCACGTCTTCGGAGGTCCCCGTGTACGGCCCGCCAATGACACGCGGCACTGTCGACGCGCTCGGAACTTCGTCCCATCCACCCCACCCGCCGTCATCCCTCCCGCGGTACAATATTACACGCGGATATTAACGCGCGAAATAAAACCCGCCGGTCCGGTACGTTAAAAATGGAAAAAAATAAAATGGAAAATCGCGTCGCCAAATCAATAACGGACAGACGGAAATATTCGCCTTATTTTCTCGGTCGCGCGCGATACTTTTTACGCGCCGCGTCACGGCACGCACACACACACACACACACACTCCAAAACGGTCCGAAACGACCGCACGATCCGTTGCCATGACGATCTCGTCGCGCCTGCCGCGTCTTTCACACAACATCAGCGGTAACGTCCCCGTATGGTCCTACCTTCCCTCTGTTATAGACTCACGCGCACGCACAAATCCCGGCCCTTTTCGCGTACGCGTGTTCATATATATATATATATAGTTGCTATCACGAATAAGCTTATAATTTATGAGAAACTCGTACGTATATGTATAGATAAGACGACGAGAACGTACATACGCGTATAGGAACGACTTAGGACAGCCGTTCGGAAACTTCTAATCCTGACGACGACGACGACAATATCCGTGTGGTAACTCGGCGCTTCGTTTACCGACGGAGTACCTCTTTTCCGACATTTAGACGCGCGCGCTTACGTCCGTTTTTATTGCCGTACGTCCGTCTTTTCGTTCGTACGGTGTCCGTGTATACCGTACGTATACGCGTTCGGGTTTTATCAGTATTGAAGTCAACCGGTGGCGGATTTATGAGGGCTGAGAGGAGAGTGTTTGGGATTCCCTGCCGCCTCCGTCACCGCAGCCAGAGAATGTTCGAAAATCTCAAATTTTCAAAACGTTTTCGATAATATAATCGTAGTTGGTTTATTTTATAAATTGTAACGAAGAAAACGAAATATTTTAACGTTTAACGGAAGCGTTTCTTCGATGTCGATAATTTGTTTTTACGTAAAACTATTTACGAAATTCTAATAAAATCGGCGCGCGATAATATTAAAATTATTAAAATCGTTTTAAAATTATTTCGTTATTACGATTCTCTCCCCCCCACGAATAAGTTTGTAAATACGCCGCCGCGACAATATTATTACGTGATGTCGTTATTAGAAATTAGTTATTAGAATTATTATTATTATTATTATTATTGCGCGACACCGAGGAATTCGGTTCGAGACGCGCACGTCGTCCCGCGTTGTAGTAGTCCAAAATGTGGCGCGCGTGGTGACAAAGTACGGGAAAACTCTCGCCCGCCCGTCGCGTACGTGTGTACCTATTTACGCGCCGCGGTCGAATAATTAATAATAACTAACGTAACCGGGACGTTTACGATAGACGGGACGAATCGAACGGTTTTTCTCGTTTCGAAAAATCGACGTCTCCGTCTAAACCGCGCGCCCGGCCCCGTATATACAAACATACATGCACGCTTCTCGTCGTCTTTCCGGCATTGGCCCATCGATTGTATTTCTATTTTCGTCCTCCTATTAGACCCTATCGACAGCCGTTGACATCCGTCTGATCCCCGCTGTCCCTATCCGGCTTACTTCGCGCACGTTCGTTCCGGCCCGTCACGGTTCTTCCGTACGTCCCGTCGCCCGCCCGGGCCTGCCGGCGGTTTTACGAAAATTCCGCGCCCGAATTTCGTCGGCGCGACGCCCGTCCCATTTTTTTCCAATTACCCCTCTATTCGTCGTTATTACACGCCCGGCCGTTGTGCCAACCCCGAAATTATTCGGTCGGAACGTGTTTCTCGTAAAACGTACGCTCCGCTCGAAATTCGTATTCCACGCAAATACCCCGCGTTCGTCTCGTGTACGACGTTATACGCCGACCGTGTGTGTTAAAAATGACCGAATTATTTTACGGGTTGTCCCCAACGCAGTTTCTACAAACTAAACGTGACGTCGACGTTATCTGACATTTGCCAGTTCGTTTCCCTCTGTATAATATACATATATGTGTGTGTGCATGTAATAGACAGTATGCGCCCGAATGAAATGAAATTAAGCGAGTAACCCCTAAAAAATACGACGCGAAAGTTTCGGTTATTCGACAAAGTTCAGCAGAGTACCTCGTTTAGGTTATAAATATAACTTTATATAGACGCCGATACAACAGTAGTGTTGCGGTCGTTTTCGAACGGTGAAAATTACGGCAAAAATCTACGAGTCCGAGAACGCGTTCGCCTTTTTGAATCAATACACACACACACACACACACACCTCTACGCGACTCCATATTGTAACAAAAAAACGCGTTCAAAGGGCTATTTGAACTACAAACCAACGCAATCTATACATATTATTCGGTTCGTATATATATATCCGGATCCCTTCCGTCGCCTACGTTATATATGTGGCGCGCGCGGTTAAATAGTTCTCTGGCCTTGTACGTATATAATAAACGTTTAAAAACGTTCGACCTAATTCTCTCGTTAAATTATCGCGGAATATATTGTCCGTCGTAAACGGGTTTGCTTTTTCATAATTTAAATACGAATCTATTTCTAGATAGATAGAATCCAAATGGGTTTTGCGACGCGATTTATAATAATATCTTTTTCGTATCTTATAATCCCGAATCCGAGACGAACGGATTAATAATAGCGAGTGGACCAAAAAACAATATACTTATTCGCGCGGTTAACGGACCGATCGCGCGTTGTACTATTTCGAAATTTCACACTCGATAAAATCTAAGCTGAACCATATTTAACCGTATAACCGCGTATTGTCGACTCGTTACTATATATACACTCGCCGTATTATACGACATAAGCCCGTAGCTTTGTAAAATAGTATCCACACGCGTAATACTAGAGCGTACACCTAGACAAAGCGCTCCGTTTAACCCCCCCCCCCGGGCCAAATAGTCCATTTTTTCCATCCGGTCCGCGTGATGATATTTTCGTGGCGTACGGCTCACGACGGCCACCTACGGGCCAGTGTAGCGAACAAAATGATTTAGCCGTCGATCGATACTATAGTTCCCGTACGTTCGGCCGGTGGCTTTACGACGGCGTACCGGATGAACGTCACGTCGTGCGCCGTACGAGAGCTGACCGTGGTTGGTTCGAAAACCGCCGCCGAGGTTCGTTTCCCTCGAATTTCGCGGACGAAATGACGGCGGTAAGACGTTTATTATTGAGCGCGAACGTACGGAACGTCCGGTTTCCTAGCTCTCGTCGGTCAGTCGTCTCGTCTGGGTTTGCGGACGTGGATTTGCCGATTTCGTTTTTCGCGCGCGTACTGAAACGAAAACGTAATAATAACCGACGGAACTTTCGAACGCCGTCTCGTTTTTCACGTCGCGAGTGGATTTTTAAAAATTGAATTCGATTAGGAGCGCTATTGAATGCCCGTCGGGTTTTTGTTACACCACATCCCATCCCTTTCCGTTTAAACCGGTACCGAAATACGTCGCCTCGTAAAAAACGTAAAAAACGTTAAAACCGAGGTCGTGGACTGTGTTACTTCTCCGGGCGCGCGCGACCGGTAGCTAATTGTCAAACGACCGACGACGAACCGAACGCGACAATGTCGAAAACATTAACGAAAGATCGATTGTATTTGAACAATTGGCGGCCCGTACGGAGTCGAAACACTTCGTTGCCGCCGCCGGTACCTTAAACAGAAATTCGTCGATACCGTTTCGACGAGTGGGCGTGTTGGGGGTTAAGGTAGTTGGCCGCACGGAGGTGAGCGAAAAAGTCTAAACATTATGGCGCCGGTGTTATTATTCTAAAGAGTTTCCGCGTCGAACAATAAGATGGAAACTTTCGTTCTCTATAACGCGCGAGTATAAAGTTTAAAAAAAAAAAAACGTTAATTTTCGATCGTTAAAATTTTTTTTGGAAATTCTTTTGTTTTCGCAAAAACGAAACGCGTCGTGTGCATTGTACGTATTATATGTATGTGTGTATATATATATATCGTATAACAATACAAAGCCACTGACGCTTTTATATACACGTCCGTTTTAGACTTTTATCTCGCGCGCGCGCTTTATATATATATATATACAACGCGCGTTATTATGTTTAGGACCTTTGTGGCGGAGGCGTCGTCCCGGCTCGTTCGTAATTAATTCTCCGTCGACACATCCGCCGCAGTTACCACCCCTACGGTCCTACCCCGAAATTAGTAAATAAAGGTGTACGCGCGCGCGCGCGTGTGTGTGTGTATATAGAGGTAGATGATAGGTCCTTCGTTACGGCAGTGATTTAACAACACACAAGCCAAAACACTTCGTATTATATAACGCGGGTCACGCGTACGTAGAATAGTAACCATACCGTCGGGGTGAAGGCAAAACCGGAAAAAGACCGACGTAACGAAAAATTTTGAAAAAAATAACTTGCCCGGGCAACGAATAGTCTCCGAACGGATCGGTGAAAATCGCGACAATTTTCGTTGGCCCTTCCCGTATAAATAATATTACCGTCGCGTAATCGGCGTGTACTACACGTCCATGGTCGATTGATTTGTTTGGAATTTAACGAAAATTTGACGCTCGAAAAACGTCTTTAACGCGTTTATCTGCACGATACCGCGGCCGCCGGCGTGAATGGATTTCCTTTCGACATCTACGTGCACGTACGGCGAGTGGACGAATTTTTTTTTCAATCTCGGTTTTCGGAAAATGTTTTCGGGACGCTTGATTGACACTTCTTCGTACTTACGTCGGACACTTCCCCCTCCTTCCCCGTACGTTTGTGATAAACGAGTTTCGCCCCGACCGTAACTTTTTAAAACGTATTAAAAACCGCGAAAAACAAAACGTATAATAATAATAGCGATACGAGTACGGTTCGTGTACGGAAACACTGTCTCAGTACAGAAGTTGCAAACCGAAAACGTAAACGATTGAACGGTTTTACGAGCTGCCGCGTGTCGGCCGTTGGAAACTTTACCGTTTTTTTGTCGATAAATGTCGTGCGCTGCGCGAAAAGTTTCCGGCGTCGAATCGATTGCGGACATCTACGCGGGCCATCCGACGACAGCCGTCGGTCCAATCGTGAACGGATCGGGTGTCAGGGGGGGGGGCACTCGTCGACATTCCTTACGCCAACGACGGTTCGTACCGTGCCGCAATATCGCGATAGTACGCCGCTACGCGAACCGATTATTGTACGACGATTAGAACAGGTGATACTCGTCGTACCGCGGGAACGGTCCCCCGAATTCGGACGATAATCGGAAAACTACCGACGTCCGGCTATTAATACCCACGAATTTCCATTTACGAAACGACGTTTCGGTTCCGACGTGATACCTACACACGTTTTATCCCTACCGAGGGCAGACGGATATTCGACGGACTCGGTTCGTTCGTCGCCGAGATTAATACGCAACGTCGGAACGTATTGGAATAGGAGCGTACCCTATGTTTTATCGCCGAGGCCTTTAATAATTTAATAGCGAATTTGTCGACGTTTTTCGCGTCACGTTAGGCTAGGTCACACACGTTGTTCCCACGGATGTTCCGAAAATATACGCCGGCGATTTCGCGACGCGTTCTAGTAATTTTTGGACTTTCGGTAAACTGCCACTCGGGTCGTTTGTCCCTTTTCGTTATTGTTGTCGCGAGTTCAGAGATTCTCTCGACTTTTTCGCCTAAACGTTTCGCGCGTCAGAACTTACGTACGGAAACGCGCGTTATTACGAAATACATTTCGTCTTTTCATAAAGACTCCGATGTACGTTTTACCGAGCCAAGACGGCCGAGTAACGCGGACACACGCCGTCTACCGCAATACGCGTGCGGATAATAAGAACGCGCCCGAAAATATTAAACGTAATATATTACGCGGATTTTCACGGTCGTCCGCCGATCGCGTACGATCGGTGATAAAATATATATATATATATTAAAAAAATAAAAACCTATAAAACCCGTCTTTTTAAATAAAACGACGGGTTTTCTACGTCCGAACATTGCGTTATATATAAATGAACGGCGACGAAATCGGTGGAACTATTTTTTTCATAAAAGTCGTCCGGGCGCGCGCGATTATTTTGTATAGGTTATGGCGCGCACGCGCCATCGAAAGGTTTGATTTGATTCGTTTCGTTCGACGCCGCCGCCGCCGATTTTATTCGCCAACGAGACAACGCCAGCGCTATTCCACGCGTATACGGATTTCGGAAACGGGTTTTTCGGGCGAAAACTCGAAAACGGCCTCTAAATTACGTATTATTACTATCGTATATTTCGGGCGCGAAATAAATCGTAACCCCCGCCCACCCTTACCCCGGGCTTGATTTAAAAACCGCGCGTAACGAACACGGTCGGCGCAACGCGGTCGATATTTTTTTGTCGTTCTACGGTACGTTTTCCAATTATATTATTCCTCTTGGTCTTCGAATCCGAAACGGTGGGTCCGATCCCGTAACCCCGTCCGTGTTTTTATCCCGTTTCGTTGTTTTTTCGCGTACGCGAAAACAACTGAAGTGTGTACACGCATACATACATACGTACGTATATATATATATATATATAAAAAAAGAGAGTTTGCCCTTTTGTACCGTTTTATACGGGACGCGGAGGGGAAAAAGTAATAATAAAAACCCGAAAACCTTCGCCAGAGCGTGAGTAGTAATGGATGATGTTCCGCGGTTGTTTGCTTTTTGAACGGCCGTTCGGAGTTTATCTGAACCGCGGGGACAATAAATCGCGATGGCCGTGACGGCGGCAACTCTCTCGCGCGCGCGTGTCTGTATATCGTAAATTAGGGACGGCCGGGGTGGGCCCTTCACGGCGTCACACGCACACAGTCGTTCGCCGCAGAGTATTCCGCGATATACGGGTATTATGTTTATGCGCGCGTGTGTATGTATTATCGGATAACGAATTTACTCGCGAAATAACGTTACACACGCGCCGGGCGTGAAGAAATCGATACGAACGTCTCGTCGTCGTCGTCGTCGTCGTCGTAACGGCGAACGCGAATTTTTCGGAGTCGTTTTTTTACGTACGAATTGGTACTCGAAGAAGCGAACATGTGTTTTCTGTACCGGAATACAGGTACGGTTTACTGGACGGACGCAAAACACCGCGACGGAAACGGTGTCTCAAAACAACAGCTTCGTTAGCCCGGACCGAAAACAGCGTGGCAAGCGAAATCGAACGCGCGGCCCGTGAGACGGTTCGATTTTTTACCCCGAACAAACATTTATCTAGAAGCGCCGAGGCGATCGCGCCAAGCCACGGGGAAAAACGACTCGAAACGCGCGTGATCCGTGATCGGTGGACTGAATGCTCCGTCACGGCAAAGTCAACCAGTTTTTGGCGGATAAACGGTTTGACGACTGTTTTTTCCGGGGACTTGTTTTTTCATTTCCGAGCGCGAAGACGGCTCCCCTAAAAAGTCAAGCGTTTTTAGCACGTAAACGAGATTAAGACGAAAATCCCCGGAGGCGGCGAACGGCGTTATTTCAGATGAAACATAAAAAGTGTTTCGAACGACGGAAGGAACGCCGGCACGCAACGCGTATCGTTTAATGGACAGTACTCTAAAGGGAATTGATGTTTCCGAGATGTAATCTGACGTAAGAAAAAAAATTTAATAAATAATTCTCGTGTTTTCGTACATTCGGCGGGGCGTGCGCGACACACGAATAACGAGATTATAAAAACCGTTTATTATCGTAAAACGTTGCCTTTGTTTAGCGTCTCGCGCCGAGCTTCTGGTCGATTAATAATATATTTCGGTCTGTTCCCCGAACAGGGTCGGGACGGGCGCCCGTCGTTTTTTATTCCTTTATTACCACGGCCGTCGTAAACCGTGTAACGTCGGCGTAAATGATACGACAGAACGTTTCGTATCGACGTTAGCGGAAACTACGTCCGGCACAAACTAACGTGTCCGATAATAGTCGATAATTATCGCGACGAACACGATACTTTTGACTTATAATGTTATAGCGTAACGACTAATCGTCTTAATTTCGATTTTATAAAATCGGTGTACGCTCGTGGCCTGTGTACGACGAGTCTATTACGTACCGTTGCACGCGTTTCATAAAATAAAAAAAAACTTTCTTTTAATATCACACGTACGTTCCGTCGATATTGTACACAGCGTGCTCACAATTAAAACCGAATTTATAGCGGCGGACGCGTTTGTTGAACTATACGTTCGCATCATTTACCGAAATGTGAACGTTTTTAATTCGCGTTTCGAGGCTTTCCGCGTTCCTAAACCATTCTACCGCTTGAATTTTACGATCGGTTCTTTTTGTAGTCAACGTCCGCCGTTTAAACGGTACATATTTCACGCGCGTTTCGTGTATCTACTTTTTTAATATTTCCCGATCGTCGCCGAAGCGTTTCGCGCCGATAGTTTATTAATAGGTTAACGGAACTAACGACGCCCTAAACTGCGAACGTGGAACAGTTTTACGAAAAAATACGATCCGCTCGGCGCGCCAGACGTTCAAATCGTTCGAACTTTTCGAAACTTTAAACGCGTTTCGTACTGGCTTTTCGGGCCGCGTGTTCCGTAGTCCGTTGGCGTATTAATAACGCCTATCCGATGTTGCGCGTTAGATATTAGATACAACGGCGGTACCGAATTGTTTATACGAGACGTATTTTCGTATTAATAAAAAAAAAAGGTTTCGCGTCTTTCGTGAGTACGCGACGGAAACCCTCGCCCCTTCACAAGTTAACGTAATATTCGTATATACATACATATATGTATAAATAGATATATACGCTCGCCAATATCGCGGAGGAGACGACGACGACGACGACGTGTGTAAAATACGTGTGTATTTTCGTTATTGAATTTTTTCCCCTCTCATTATAATATATTATACACCGTGACGTATGTCGGGCACACACCGGCGGCCCGATCGGAATAATAATATATAAGAAACACGCGCGCGCGACGTATACGTGGTACACCGATACGGACGCGTCGTTCGGCACGGCGACTACTCCGAAGTGTAATATAGAATGGTAGCCCTCCTATCCCGAGCGCGAAACGGTCCGCGGCTTTGGCGTACGGAAAATTAATAAGACGACGTCCGTACCACCGGGAGGGAGGGAGGGGGGGCCAGGCTCCTCCGGAAATATCGAGAGAAAATCGAACGACCAGCGAAACGAACCGAATCTCTGTAACGAGACGATATTATCGTAGGCGTCCTAACGCGGAACCGGCCGGGTTTTTATTTCGGCCGTAAACTATTTATAACTCGACTATAAACGTGACAACCGCGACGAATAACGCGTCGTTACCCGGGGTTTAAAAAGTTCCCAGCCCCCTCTATTTGGAGAGACGTCATTTCAGGCGGCTGAACCATTGGAATCCGTCCTCCCACCTATTCGCTTACAATCGGCCGTTGGGCCGGTGGTATTTTACGATTTTCGACGCGAAACGACGGCGACCTTTCTCGTTTATATATATATATATGTCGGACGTAATAATACGAACGATACAAAAACCGAGACTAACGAAATACGTCGGAATTTACGTTTGAAATTCCCGTACGACGCTAATTAATAAAAACCGGAACGACGTGACTAGCTGCGTAAAATTCGTTTCCGGAGTGACTTGCGACTACGTATGTCCAATAATCACCTAACGAATAAGTCTGTTACGAAAAATTGAGTAACATAGCGAAAAAATTCGCTCGAAACGACGCGACTTCGTCGTGTACGCTAGGGAAACGCGTCAACGGTCTATTTTGGCTTGTTCGCGTAAGTATACGCGTTGTGCCCGACTTCCCCGCACAATATTTATACCCGCGCGAATACCTATTAATATAATAACGTACGTATTTATGATACGGATATGGTGCGTCCGCTAATTTTAGCGTTCCGTCCGAAACGAACGCCGTGACAGACGAACACAAATAATGTTTACCGTTGAAAATACGCAGTTCTCGGTGACGGTTTGACGTCACGGCAGCGTCTATTGTAGACCTCGTCGTCCTAAAAAGTCTAATTCCGGACTCTCGAGCAAAAGCGCGAATACGAACAATATGTACGAGACGAATACTCGGAAATACTTTTGGGGAAAAAACGAATTTCGTTCGATTCTACGGGAGAAAGACAATGACGTACGTACACGCTTATGTAAATGAAAAACTAAAGTTTAAAGACTTTGACGTGAACGAATCGAATTTCGCGGCGATTGGCAAGCGAGGAAACGAAAATAAATGTGAAAACGTGTTCCGAAAAATACCGCGTACCGTCGTTCCGGATATTTTCAAAATCATTAGTCTAATATCGAACCGAACGTCGTACTCGCTGGTAATATCGATTTCCCATCGGTTCGTTTAATTTCCCAAGGACGTCGAAACACGTACCAAGTGTGTTTAGTAGTCGTTAGTATTTACTTTTGTAAAAATACTGATCTCGAACATCGACCCGAAAATGTCCGACGGCCCGAAAAATTCAAACCGTCCGTTTTTGGGGACCGCTAATTGTTTAATCTCGGAGAGTTCTCGTGTTTACCGATCGCGAGCAAAACTCGAACGCGTTCGGTTAACGAATAAAATTATTCGCCGCCGTTGTCGAGTTGGCGCTGAGGGAATAGCTTTTTATGAAAACGACAAATCGTCCGTTCGAACACGCCGAGGGTGTTACGCGGGATATCGAACGAGACTATACGAAAACTAACGAATTGACCGCGCGTTTCCTCCAAGTACGTTGCCGCGTGCGGGTTATCGTTATCGGCGTTAGGTTACCGAAAGACGGCCGTTCCGTTTTTATTATTCGGACGACGCGTTTACGGCGACGTGCGGCTTTGCCGTCTCGGAGAAATTAAAAGTTCCTTCCGGGTACGAAGTTATTATCGTTATTGAACACGCGCGCATTGTTTTCGCGACAAAAGGTTACGCCGTGACGAAAATCGTTACGCAATCGCGCGATCCCATCGAAGCAGTATACCGACGTGTGTCCCTCCCATTGTTCGTAATCTACGGTCGGCGTAAATATTTCGTCACGTCCGCGTCTCCCGGATATATTGGTGTCCGCGGCGTTTTTTCAACGTGCCCCCTTCCCCCCCACCCCGGGTACGAACGCGCCGAAGACAATACGGTTTTCGTACGTTCTCTCGAGTGCCGCGTAAAGAAAAATCGGATTCCGTGTCCGATTCTCTCGTATACGGGTACCGTGTTCGTATACCGCGCGTTCCGTTTGTTTACGATCTTTCGACGTGTTCCAATCACTCGGACGTCGACGGTACCGCGCGTACGTTAATATCGCGTCGTGACGGCCGGTCACACTGCGAAGCGAAAGAAATCGATAGCCCGACCGGTCGGCGGCGGCGGCGGCGGCGGTGGCACCGCCTCGTCGTAAAACCATTCCGAGCCGTCCGCGCAGATAACCTTATCGCGTTCCATTTGTCGTTCGTTCGGTGTTCGCTGTCGAACACGTGTCCGGAATTTTTTTGTTTTTCATTTTCTCAGTCTCCTTCGTCCGACCGTTGTCTATATTACCGTCTTACCAGTTTTAAGACCGTAATATTTTACTATTACGGACGACAATGGTGTCCACACAGAAAGCATGACGTTGAACCATTTTCAGAAAGTCTTCATTGGATGGTAAGTACTCACGTACGTACGCGTATACTTATTCGTTTACGTTGACCTTTTTCGTTTTTGGCGACTAAAAGTTTTCGTGCGCGCCGTTTAACGTTTTCCATATATGTATATATTCGACGGACGTAAACGATAACATTTTTCGTGACGTTCCGTTGTACTCGGTCGCGTTTAGTTCTTCGGCTCATCGCACATGCCCAACGACGATTGTTTCGTGTTTTCGTTGTACGTAATGTACCGTAATTATTCAAAATGGGCGAATTAAACGCGCGATCGATAACGACGGCGACGCGTACTGCGCGTTGATTAGAACGTATCGCCGCGGCCTAACCACCTCTCGTGTATCCCTCGACGCCAAAACGAAAATTAACAACGTCGAATAATTTTTTATAACAATGTAATCATCTTTTGTTTTTCATTCGTATAGGTCAATAGTTATTAGCGGCGGGCTTTATTCTTTCTTCTTGTCCAAGAAATATATAGATTCCAAACGTTACGATAGTATGAAAGCTAGAGAGCGTATACACGAATCCAACATTGGCAAATACGAACCCAGTCCGCGGAAGTTCTGATTGGTTTTTTTTTAATTTGCTTTTATCGCGAAACGAACGCTACATAACGTCATGGCGACGTCGACGATGCAATTACCGCAAAATCTTAGTACCCTGCAACAGGTAGAGTTGGACATGATGGCGGACATGTATGGTCGTATGACAGAATCGTGCCGAAAGAAGTGTGTGAAGCCAGAACACAAGGCCGGCGAACTGAACAAAGGCGAGAGTGTATGCTTGGACCGGTGCATCGTCAAATATTTTCAAATGCACGAGAACGTCGGCAAAAGTTTGCGGCTCGATTTTAACGCCAAATAGTGTTTAAATTTTGTTGTTATAGGGACAACGTCTTTTTAATAGTTTTCGAAATCAAAATGTATTTTTTTTTTTTTTTTTTTGGAAACTATGCCATTTTACACGTAGAACATAAATGACATCGAGCTAGTCGAATGTTGTGTAGGGACTATGTCAAAACGAATTTGTGTACTCGTTTATTGTTTTTTGAATAGTCTAAATGTTATAATATAAGGATATTTTTTACGAATTATAACATAATATATACCTATGATAATAAAATGTTGTTGATGGTTATTAATTAAGACCTACTTTTTTTTATTAAGTGACAAACAAAATATTGACGGTATACTTTAAATTGTATTTGAAACACTCGTCGTTATTAATATCGTAAACATTTACATTTATTATAGGGCGAATGAAGTGAATAAATATATTATAATTATATAATTATTATAATTATAATAAATATATTATCGTAATATCATTATATCAGTAATTTATATATAAAAAAATACGTTACTTTTTAATATTCGCAATGATAATGAAGTGGTTTTGTCGCAGGCACAGTTGGGATTTTAAAAATACTCATTTTCTTTCGTCTAAAACGATTTTTTCCAACGCCAGCAACAACAATAATAATTTTCATTAAACTTCTAAAGACGGTAAAAAATTACCGTAGTTTTTTTCTCGCAAAGCTAAAAAGTTCCAAAAAATCGTCAATCCGCCCCCGCTAATTAATTCTTTTTCGCCACTAACTTTGTAACTCAATTCCGTTACACAACGAGTAACGTCACCCTATGGTGGTTCAAAGTGGTTTTCGAATGTCAAACGACCAACAGCCGTAACAGTTTCGAAAACCAAAAACTTTCTTCGACGTACGTGTATTCGAAATTAAGTAACGTTTCCGGAATGTATTGATAGTAGGCGCAATTTTACGGTGTACGATTTTTTTCGACGCGTAAAATTATTAACTCGCTCTCCCGAGCTGTTTTTCGTCCATTTTAGTCCCGCGCGTTAATCATTTTCGTAGATATTCATTCGCGCGATTTACACGACTACGAGAAATAAAACGTACCTGTGTGTGTGTGTCGACGCGTTACGAAATCCCGACAAGTACTCGCATTTCGTACGAACGCCATTTTGTATTTTCGTAAACAATATCGTCGTCGAAACGGTCCCCGAGGAACCGTTAAAAGTTTCTACTCACCTGCCGCGTGACACTCTCAGGCCCGTCCCGAGGTTACGTCGGTATTAACCGTTTCCTCCCGAAACACGCCTTTCTTCGTCCGTGTGTTCGTTCTAACGCGCGCGCGATTTTTCGTTTTTTTTCCCCGCTAAACGAACGTAGCAAAAATCGATACTATATTTACACTTCGGAGCGATCGAGAAAGTTAAAAAAAAAAACCAATACGTTATATATGTTTATCTAACTCGGTTAGCCCATTGTTGCACCACCGCCGGTGTTTTCTTCGAGCGCACCGATCGGCGTTCCAGTTTTCGATTCAAATACATTACGGCGGTCCGTCGTGTCCACGAAACGGTCTCGGTACGATATACAGCGTGCCGCACGTGACGGTTGTAGGGGTACTATAGTGAACGGGGAGGGAAGACCGAAATAATCGTCCGCCCCGCGGCGTTCAAATACGATTACTCGGAAACGGACGACGTTCCCTTAACGATTTTATACGTTAATTTCTTATTTAAGACGTACGCCGACGAGAAATTGAGGAGCGAGCGAAAAAGAGAAAGAAGAAACGCGCTCGTTTTTCGCATAATAAAACGTTCATTAAGATGCTAATGAACGGACGAAAATAATTAAATTCGTAGCGAACGTATATAAATGTGTGCGCGGGCGCCGTATTATTGTAGTTTTACTTCAACTCGGCCGTATTAAACGCCCTTTTTATTTTCAAAAACCCTTTAAGACAAAGTTAATCCGAAAAAGCGTTACGGCGGAAAAACGTCGGACTTTTTATTTTCGTAGCGATTGTCCCCCCCGACAATCGAATCCCCCCATTCTTTTCGTTGTCCAATGGTGATGGGGGGGGAAGCGGAAACTTTTTGTGTTTCCGTTCGTTCGGCGAATTTATTTCCGATTCGGCGACGTAATTGACGCGGACGAAGAAAAACGGCTCGTCGACGTTGTTCGGAAATCCCTCGGCTCGTCCTTATATAATGCAACCCGGTGCACCGGCCGGCGGATTCGCGTAACGCGCGGCGCGCACCGGTCAAACCCGCGAAATTCGTCCCGCCCCACGTGAGAATTTCGTCCTCGCTCCGGGCCGTTTATCCGTTCCCCGGCATATTCGCCCTCGCGCCGTCGGTCGTTACACTGCGCGTGCCCGATGATAACGTATATATTGTACGTGAATGTGTATGTATGTCTGTGCTCGTGTATATATATGCGTGTGTATGTGTGCCTGTATATATGTATATGTACGTGTGTGTGAGTGTGTACGTGTGTATGTATGTTGTTATGGACGTCTCCACGACAAAAATTATGTAAAGAAAATAGACAACAAATAGCTGAATTAACATACACTATATTTATTAAACATTCACCGCGAAACAGAATTAATTATGTCTAATACTAAATATTACGGAAGGTCTGACCGATGTTCTGACAAACACCACACACTCGACGCTCTGCAAATATCACACTAACTAGATTTTCCGAGACGAGGCATTATCGAAAGTTATCAAGGATTTCTTGGTACTTCGGATTGTTTGTTCATAATGCTCGATAGTGTCTAATAATTTCTATATAATAAAATATAACTATAATCGTTTCGTTATAAGAACGTTTACAATCATATACAACTATATTATAGGCAATCATTTCCACATAATAGTGTTCATAACAATGTATGTATGTGCCTGTATATGTATGCGTGTATGTATATGTATGTATGTATGCATGTGTATATGTATATATGTGTATATATGTGTGCCTGTATATGTATGTATGTATATGTATGTGCGTGTATGTATATGTATGTATGTATGTATGTATGTATGTATGTATGTATATGTATGTGCGTGTATATGTATGTATGTATGCGTGTGTATATGTATGTATATGTATATATGTGTGCCTGTATATGTATGTATGTATGCGTGTGTATATGTATGTGTGTGTTATGTGAGTGGGTATACACCTCCCCTTCCTATCTCGTCGAGTAAATCCTCTCACACCTCGGATCGAACGTATTATTATAGTCCGGAAGTTATTTTTATTCGTGTACAAGGTGTATTACGTATGTACGTACGTGCACGGTTCGCAATTGACTCCGGGCCAGAGGTACACGCCAGTTTCCCCCGGGGAAATCAAGTACGGCGAAATGAGGTAAACGAGATTATCCCGCCGCGGAAAAGAGACTGCCCGGGGGTGGGTTTGTGTGTGTGTGAGGGGAGGGAGTATTCGGAAATTCCGTTCGGACGAGAGATAATATCGTCGCGTGTACGTATTGTGGTAACCGCGCGGTGCGTACCGTACGTTACCGCGGTCGTTTTTAAATCGTTTTTCGCGCGCGGAGACGACGTCACTATCGTTTTCGGGATAGGAACGCGCCGGACTAGAATCGGACCATGTCCGCCCCTCTCTGACCATTGTCGGCGGCGCGCGCGATATTTTAGTACCTTCCGCCGCGCGGATCTACGGCAATTAATAACGTCCAATCGCGGAACACGTTTTGGCGTTCGACAGAGTTTCTTCGGGTGAAATCGTGAGCGCGGCGCGTTCTCATTTCGAACACGGTGTATAGTTACTACGACCTCTTGGAGCACACGCGTTTCGTTTAGCGCGCGGCACGCCCGTTTTTCGGTTCGTATTTTTATTTTACCCGAAATTATCTCGGCGAATAACGACGCGTACGGTGCCGTCCGAAGCACCGGATTGGCTTTTTCCCGCGGCCGTTTCGTTGGTGACGGAAACGGACGAACCGTCCGGGGGGCTCCACTACGACGACCGCCGTTCGAATCGAATGGACGGACGGCGGATAATGAGGGCGGACGTCCGTCGAGCGCCCGAAATTATTCTCGATCCGACACTGTCCACACCGCCGTTGGTCGTAGCGTGTCCCCGTTTACGCGTGGGCGCTGCCCGAGTACCCGTCCCAGCCACGTGTACCGCGGACGATATAATCAGCCGTACGATTTTTACAGGTATGGCGAACGTCACGTGTTCGGAAAACGAATTCCAGTGCAAAAACGGACACTGCATAGCGCTCCATTGGCAATGCGATAACGAAGAAGATTGCAAGGACAAAAGCGACGAGGACCCGAAAATATGCCGTAAGTAGCCCGGTCGAGCCTTGGCGTCGTTTCGAAGACGGAAACGACGTTGTTTTTGTAAACGGTCCCGTGTAATCGGTTCGTATCGTTACGTAAAACCGACGGAATATTCGAATACGTGGTGACCCCGCCGTCGCGAAATACCCGTACATTTTTCGCATTTTCCGTCGTAGAACAAATCTCCCCGACGTATACGCACGGGACGACGGGCTATTTTGGTGATACGCGACGGACGGAAAACCCAGCCGGGGGATAGCTAATAATGAACGTTCTTAGTCGCGGGGAATAAGACAAAATAGGGATGGGGGGGGTGCTTTCGGTTAACCCGAATGAGTACGACGACTTTATTATCGCCGTACGATCGAAACGTTTCTCGACGGAAATCGAGGCCCGTGTCCGCGCGCCTTTAACGTCTCTCGATCGGATAAACGACGACGCGGATACGTGTAGGTGGTTCCGGGGATTTTGAAAATATTTACGACGAATAAACGGCCAGTAATACCGGAACGTATTTACGTTGTCCCGACCCCACCAAGCGTACGTATTGGGGGGCATCGTCGCGCGCGATCTTTTTCGAATAAACGCGCGAATCGTCTTTCCGAAGGGACGAACGGTAAAAGAAACGAAAGTTCGCCAGTGCGCACGCGGTTAACGTCGAACAGTATAGGCCGCCGGTGAAGTGAACGAGAGTACGCGGGGGACGGGCGCGTGGAAGTCTCTAGCGTACAACGGTTTTTCGTTTGCCCGGCCAGTTAAGCGAACCGATTGGAAACCGTACCAGATTTGTACGCCGGCATATCGAAATGTATCGCGCGGCGTTTGTCATATTCCCGTGGCGAAACGGCCACGGCGGGACGACGTTTTTCCGAAATACGTCCGGCGGCGGGTGGATAACAATCGCCCGTTCCCTCGGCGCCGAAACAATTCCTGGGGGCCCGCGAACAAAATTATTTCGTTCCTACCGTACGGTAAATATCGTCGCGAAATCTAACAACCCGCCCGTTCCGTCTCGGCCGTGCCTCCGTAAATAACGCGCGGGACGTTTTTTTTTTTGAATAAAACGAAACTTTCGCCCTCGTGTCGTCGACGTTTGACGGCGACCGTCTTTTTTTATTCGCTTTTACATTCGCACTTGTTATTCGCCAACCGTATGCGTTTTTTACGTAATTCGTACACGGCGAGAGGACCGAAAAAGTTCGTCCCCCCCCCCCCGGGAGTGGAAAGTAAGCGCGAAGCTCTTCGTCGCTGTTGTTTTTCGTATTTCACTCGCGTCGCCCGTCGTTTTCCCATTAATGCCCCGGATTATTATTGTCCCGGGAACTCGAAGTAAACCGGTAATAAAATCCGCCGGTATTTTTGTTCGCGGTCGAGAAATTTTCGTATACGCAGTTCACTGTTTTCCGAGCGCGATCGGTACGTAAAACGCTATCGATTTCTTTTACGATGTCTACGACTTAATTTTATTCCGCCGCCGAATGTAAAAGTTATTCCAACGTTTTTTTCTCCCGCTTTTTGTGTTTCGTAAAATTTTATTACGTACCCAACTCTTCTTTCGTTTCTCGTAGCTTTGTACGTTGTTATTATTATTTAAACAGAACGCGAGCCATTTCCAGCGTAAAAATAAGCGTGGAATTTAATAAAACAGCGCGTAACGTCGTCGTCGAAGAATCTACCCGACGAAAAGTATTTATCCGAAATTTTCGCCAAGACCGATAAAAAAAAACCGGGCCCCGTTTTATATTTATTAACGAGAACTGAACGAGAGAAGCGAAAAAGAGGGAAAAAAATTGTATTATTTATGTTTCGCGATCGTAGTCGGTCACGGGTTCAGAATTAATTGTACGCGCGAGGAAAAAACCGTCCGCTTTTGTCCCCGCGACGCGACAACAAACGAAATTGTTTTCGCCGAATGAAAAAAGGTGCGGCGGATTTATTTTAAGGCCTACGTAATCGGTTTATCGTTTTCCCCGCGTTTCGTCCCGTCGCGTATTTCTCTGCACGAGACGACCGGAACACGTATATATATGACGGACAAAAAAATAGAGCCGAGAATGAGTGTAGCCGATATGGGAACGCTTAGATGGATGAATGGGGTGACAAAAGAAGATAGGATAAGGAATGAATATATAAGAGCAAGCATAGGAGTAGCGTCGATTATGGATAAAATGAGGGACTTTTAGATGGTTTGGTCATGTGATGAGGAGAGAAGATTCGGAGGCGGTAAGAACAGTTATGGAATTGAGCGTGGAAGTAAGAAGAGGAAGGGGAAGACCAAAGAAGAAATGGTTGAACTGGATTGAGTGTGATATGAGAATTGCTAATGCGCGCGTGAATGATGTGGGAGATCGAGTCAAGTGGAGGTCGAGGACCAAGATGGCCGACCCTGAATAGCTGGGAAAATAAGGCGAGGGAGAAGAAGAAGACGCCGTAAAATATTTCGAATCGACGCGTACGAAACGCGCAAATTTTGCGTTCTGGTCGTACGAAGTCTGTTCAAAAAGTGTGGAACCTTTCGTCCCGAAAACCGCGGTGGCCAAACCGGATAAAGGAAGGTCTCGCGCGCGCGGTATTTTTTTTTTTTTGTTTTTCGTTAAAAAACGTGACGCGCGTTGAACCACCGACGGCGGCGCTCGAACGGAAACTAACTATTCGCTCGGATCGCAAAAGTGGTGGGGGGGAGGGTGTTCGACAACGATACTATCCGTGCCGGGCGTCGTTCGCGTTGACTTTTAATCGTTTCGAAAATGGACAAACGAAAGTGAACGACGTCGACGATTTCAGAGAGATCGGTGGTTGGTTCTCGGCGCACGTCGTCGGACGAACGAAAACGGTGGTCGTCCGTCGGAAATGACGTGTGCTCGCCGGTACGGAGACCGCGCGTAACCGGAACGCCTTTCAATTTTAAAAGACCTCGCCGGTGGGAGCATGGGGGGGTTCGACGGGGTTTACTCGTGAAATTCGCCAACCCGTATGTAGATAACTCGTTGGTCGGGCCGAAAATTCTCGATGCCGAACAACGGCCATGGCTTAGGGCGAAATGTCTTTCGCCCGGGAACGAACCGTCGCGGTCTGTTGTCGAAAGAGACCGCGCGGTCTCCTTCGTTCGATACGTTTCCGACCGGCGGATCGTGTATCGTGCCGGGACCACACGGCCGCCACCTCATTTATTCGCTCGGACGACGTTTTCGCGTTGTCGACCCGGCCGGACGACACCCGGGCGGCGAATCCCTACGACAATAAAACGTTTTACAGACTTTAAGCCCTGCCTGGACGAACAGTTCCAATGCGAACCCGGGTTGTGCGTGTCGAACGTGTTGGTATGCGACGGTAACCCCGACTGTCCCAACGGGGACGACGAAGCCAAGTGCAGTAAGTCTAATCAGCACGTCCCCGTCCCCACCGTCCCTGTGAACGCGGAGCGGCCTAACGCCGCGCGTGTTCTCTATCCCCCCGGTGTGCATGGGTGTCGGGCGAGGCCACCGATATAACGATAATGTTCGCCCGCGACAATAACGATATTTCGCGAAACAATTGTCTCTCCTCTTCGTGCCCCTGGTCCGGCCGGTGGCCAAAATCACAACAACGCGCCCCCATATATAACACGGGTGTCGGGATAACGCGCTCATTATACCTAACGCCGATAATCTACGCGTCGTAATTACGTATAAATTACGAGTAGATCGTCCGTCATAACGCCTAGTCACACGATAACAATGTCCGCCGCGACTACGTCGGTCGTGTAATACGCGCACGCGCGTACGACAGGGGCGGCGTATTTACGGGACTGAGCGAACGTTCGGCTCATTCCCGAAATTACTACGTCGTTTTTTTCCTTTTTCGTTCGAAGAGGACTTTCGATTACTAAATTTATACATTCGACGGTTCAATCCGTGATCACGAACGTGTTTCGGTAATATGTTCGTATTACGTACGTAATTTCCCGAGTGTTTCGGATTTTTAATAGCGCGCGTGTTCGCCGATCGTTTTACGTCCGGTCCCCGGGTCGGAGCCAATAACTCCTGGACGACGTTCTCGGTTCAACGTCTCAACACCCGGCGCGGAAATGCCTAAACACACCTCCGACGTACGTGGATCAATAACGCGAATCATTCACCACCGTTGTCGTACAGCGCGCGCGCGTACGGGCGTCCGTGTTTATCGATAGGTCACGCCGATCATTTCGCTGCATGGAATCATCCGCACGAACGCCGTTTGTGTTGTGTTTTCCAGAGAAACGCGTGTGCAACGCGGACGAGTTCACGTGCCGGAAGACCAAGGGCGAGTGTATCCCGTTGACGTGGATGTGCGACGGAAATCCCGACTGTTCGGACGGCTCGGACGAGAAGGAGTGCAGTAAGCTCCCTTATACGGCAACGACGCGGGCGTCATTTGTTCTTGGCGTGAGGGGAGGGTAGCGAAGTGGAACCAATTGGCGGTGGGCTCCCGGCGACGTTGTAGCGTTCCCGCGCGAACGGAACGCTTTAAATCGCGAACGTTCCACCGAAACCAGTTTTATCTCGAAACCGCGTCTCAAACGTCACGTCGCCGTTCGTATAAACGTGCAAGCGCGCGCCGGTTTTTCTTTGTTCGTTTCCGTGTATTATAACTACACGCAATACCGGCTAGAAATTGACTTTTTTTTTTTATTGACTTTTTTTTTTATTGACTTTTCCCCCAAGGACGGGGGACTTGATTCAAAAAGAACACTCGTCCACGGTTTTTAACCAATCGAAATTTGTACCGGAAAAAAAACCCCCGCTCGCTACCTCCCCGCCACCGCCGGCAGTTAGGTATGATGTTACTCACTCGAATTATGACGCCAACGTCGCGATAACAATATTAACGTATTTTACCATATCGTTCACGCATATTACTAACACACACCTAACGCGCCTCATACACGTCGAGTTTTCATTCGCCGGTGTTTGTGGTATCCATTTATTCGCCTACTGTCGCTATTCATTTTTTACGCATCACCTTCCCCCCCACCACCACCACCCCAAACTCTTTTCCCGTACACATTAACCGTCCGCGACCCGCGGCTAATCGCGCGTCTTTTTCCACGTCCCTTTCGCTCGCTCTAGATGAAACGTGCAGAGACGACGAGTTCACGTGCGGCAACGGCAAGTGTATACAAAAAATTTGGATGTGCGACAAAGACGACGACTGTCAAGACGGCACGGACGAGCTGAACTGTCCGAACATCACGTGCTCGATTGCCGAATTCGCGTGCGTGAAAGACAACAATTGCATCTCGTTGGAATGGCGCTGCGACGGCGACTTCGACTGTTCCGACCAAGCGGACGAAATGGTAAGCAGCCGCCCGTCTCGTTCGGTCGTGTACATCGACCGTATCGATAATGGGGGGGAATCTATTTCGGGAACGTATTCGGCGTTTTTTCCGTTTACGCGTAAAACGCTTTTCCGGACGGAAGGGGCGATACAATGTCGCCGTTTCCCGACGACGTCGACAAATCGACATGTCCCCCGGTCGGTGCTTTTATTCGACGAGTGTTTCGATTTTTCCGGTAGCCTTCCCCGAAACGTGCCGGGAAATTCGCGTAAAATCGTCGTACCGGAATTCGTTTTCTTGTCGCGTACGGGGACAAATGTCGTCCATTTGCTCGACAAATGACAACGCCGAACCAAATTTCGGAAATCGCGAAAAAAATTTTTTTTTTATTAAAATTAAAAGCGAATCGGATAGTTGACGACGTAAACGGCGAGTGTTTATTTTTTTAATTCGGAGGCGATTTTCGTGCGTGACGGCTGGCGAAAACGTTCCGCGAGTTACGCGCGTCCGGTCTATTGCGGAACGCAACTGTCGTCTACACTTTTGGTTCGGGCCACTAATATTTTAGTAACGTTTACGTCGAATAGGCGAACATTTTA
Organism: Geopemphigus sp. TES_GeoC_2020; assembly: GCA_025469175.1. Taxonomy (NCBI): domain Eukaryota; kingdom Metazoa; phylum Arthropoda; class Insecta; order Hemiptera; family Aphididae; genus Geopemphigus; species Geopemphigus sp. TES_GeoC_2020. The sequence continues at coordinate 77,302 of JAIPRN010000234.1, read as the reverse complement.
GCACTACCGTCCATCTCGGCGCTCGCTTAACCGAACGACACGCCGGCGTACAACAATATTCGCCGTCCCTTCTTCAAATCCGCAATTAACGGGCGCCCGGCCGAACGGCAATTGTCGCGACGCCGAATCAATCGCGAAACTATATAAGACGAATATTGGCGCCGTTAATCGACGTTCGATTTATTCCGAAATAAACTACGGAGCTCATAATTAACGGGACCGACGAGTATTATTTATGTTCGGCGTGTAAATCGTTAATTTAAAGGAGAACAGCCGCACACCTTTGTCCGAGACGGTTTCACGAACGTAATCGATAGAAATAATTCGAACGCGTAACCGTATTATCCCGGCATAATATATCGTATTTCTCCGTCGATTTACGGCGGGATTTTTTTCGCGCGTAAATCCCGTCGTCGTTCGACACGAGTAACACGATCCGCTCCGCTCCGTCCGTCTGCTTAAAGCGCGCTTGGTAATCCGCGTAACAATAATAATCGGTCGTAATAGATATTCTTTGAATACTTTGAACGAACGCGAAACGTGTATATATATATATACGTTTGAAAGTTCAACGGACGAACTCGCTACGTTCTCCGATTAACCGAAAGGAAGAAAAAAAAATCGGCGAAAAAGGAAAACGACGCGATGACCGTAACCTCTCGAAGCGTGAACTAAAATTTCGTAACCGTATATATTTGAATAATGTTCGATATTAGAACTTTTCTCCGAGTACCGTGGACGTAACTACGCGGGGGGGAGGGAGAAAGGGCCAGAGGGACTTTACCCGGCGTGCCGGTCAATTTGTTTGCTTATTCTAACCGTGGCGTTTCCCCAAATTCCGAACGGATATTTCCGTATTTCGTTCAAATCGTTCCGCGAATAAAAACGGTTTTTACCTCGAAGGCGCGGTTAGAACCGACGATACCGCGAACGGCGCCGCCGCGCACCGGTAAACGCTGAACGCGCCGCAGTAATCGGTCCGCGTTGACTATAGAAAACCCGTTTCGCGAATGGCGGTTCCGCCCGAGAGACTATTCGATATCGTGTTCGGAAAGTAGAGTAGGACGCCATCGTGCAAGCGTGGCGCGCGAGAATATAAGGAAAAGGAAAACCGGCGTCCGTCGAGCGCGCGACAACGACAACAGTTTGTACGACGCGAAAATGTTGGACGTAAATCCGTCGGCGGCGTTGTGTGGTCCCGTCCGCGATTTGAGGTCCCGGCGTTGTGTAGACATAGTAGACGACGACGCGTGTAGTTACCCGTTACCTAACCGTACTATAACTTTACTAAAAGGGCTGCCTGGAGTCGACCAGAGTGTCGCAGTGTCGTTCGTCCGAGTTCGAGTGCGACGACCACAGCCACTGCGTGATACAGACGTGGGTGTGCGACGGCAGCGTGGACTGCGCCGACGGATCCGACGAAGCGCCGCACCGGTGCCACAACAGCACGTGCCGGTCAGACCAGTTCCGTTGCCGGGACAACACGTGCATTCCCGGGTTCCTGCATTGTTCCGGCACCCCGGACTGCGCCGACGGTAGCGACGAAGAACGCTGCAGTGAGTTTCGGACGACGGAATTTCGCATGGTGGCGCGCCCCAATTCGCCGTCCTAGCCATTGGAAAGGGAGCGTCGACCCCGTTTTTTCCGAAATTCCCCTTGTCTTACGCAACAAACCGGGAGATTCCTACACTCCGTCCCATACGATCGAAACAAACGTATCTATATCGACGACGTACCGTTTCCCCCCCCCCTCCCCCCATTCCCGCGAAGCACCGGACATTTCAAATCGTGAATTTCGTTCGAACGGTCCGAGCGTGGCGGACAATCGTTCGTTTCTCCGACCCGTACCGATTTCTAGCGCGCGGGGAAGGTGAAAAAAGAGAAAACTACCCCGTGGTTAGCGGGACGGGTGAACGATGGGAACCGTTTATCGTTACGACGGACCGGTTGACGTACGTATTCTTCCGCAGAGGAGCCCGCGCACAAATGCGACCCGTTCACCGAGTTCGATTGCGGTAACGACGAGGCCGGCGGCATGTGCATACCCATGGAGAAGGTGTGCGACAAGCACACGGACTGTCCCGGGTACGAGGACGAGGAACAAGAAGCGTGCGGCGTGAACGAGTGTCTGATCAACAACGGGGGCTGTACGCAGATCTGTGTGGATTTGCCGCATACGTTCCGTTGCGCGTGCAAACCCGGCTACAAGCTGATCGACAACAGCACGTGCGACGGTCAGTAGCATACTAACTACACAGGTGGCGCACGACTTGGGTCGGGCTCCCAGACCGTTTCCCCCTCGTCCACCGCGACGTCACTTTTGCATTTGCATTTTCCCCATAGACGTGAACGAGTGCGAGATCGAGGGCAGCTGTTCGCAGATATGCATCAACGAAAAGGGCACGTACAAATGCGAATGCGAACCGGGATACCTGAGAGATCCGCAGGACCACACTAGGTGCAAGGCCATGGAGGGGCACGCGTCCCTGTTGTTCAGCATGCAGCACAACATACGGAAAATATCGTTGGACCATCACGAGATGTCCGCCATCATCAACAGCACGAAATCGGCCACGGCGATCGACTTCGTGTTCCGCACCGGCATGATATTCTGGGGAGACGTGTCCGAGAAGAAAATTTACAAGTAAAAACGCTACCAACCGACGCGTCACTATTTTCGTATTTTTCCGATCCACGATAATTCGGGTCTATTGGCGTAAAAAGCGGCTGGTAGTAGAGGCCTCCTCCTCTCTCCGTCGTACGTAGACTATTTTCGACCGACGGTCGGCCCCCCATATACGCACTACTCTCATTCGGTAACGACGAAATTCTCTTCGACGTCGTTCGTCCGTAAAAAATTAATACGAAAAAACCAACCGTCAAACCAACCCGTGTACGTATCCGAAATACATTTCGGATTGGCGTCTTATCGGTTTTGCGTTCGATTAGTGGGTAAGAGGGACGGTAAGAACACGTCGTACGTTTCGATCGCGAACGCCCGTCCCGGTAACGAAAATTCGAGAAAACGCCTTGGCTGACGGTCGCGTTTTGTTTTACCGCGCAGAGCGCCGATCGACGAAGGCAGGGAACGGTCGATCGTGGTGGAGAGCGAACTGTCGTCCGCCGACGGTTTGGCGGTGGACTGGATTTACGGGCACATCTATTGGACGAACTCGCACAGCGACTCCATCGAGCTGGCCAACTTCGAGGGCAACATGCAGAAGACGCTGTTCAAGGCGGAACTGAGCGAGCCCAGATCGATAGCCGTGGACCCGTTGAACGGGTGAGTGATGGTTAACTGCGCCGGTTAACCGAACGGCGTTTTTCATTTTACCCGTTTCGGTCCGTTCTCGGTGCGTTCGCCGCCGTTTCTACACCGCGCAGATGGCTGTACTGGACCGACTGGGGAAGTAACGCGAAAATCGAACGGTCCGGCATGGACGGCACGCACCGGGAAGTGATCGCCTCGTTCGACGTGAAATGGCCCAACGGGCTGACGCTGGACCTGGTGCTGAAACGGTTGTACTGGGTGGACGCCAAACTGCACACCGTGTCGTCGTGCAACTTCGACGGGTCCCAGCGCCGGCTGGTGCTGTTCAGTCCCATATGGTTACCGCACCCGTTCAGCGTGTCCACGTTCGAGGACTCGCTGTACTGGTCCGACTGGAACCAAAAGGCCATCATCCGGGCGAACAAGTTCAACGGGTCGAACATCACCACGGTGACCACGCTGCACATGGTACGACGGCGGGACGGACGAATTCACCGTGCCCGTCCCCCTTCACGGCGCGTCGGGCGGGTGGAAGGCAGGAGGCCCGTACACTAAAACGGTACGCGCGTTTGTTTTAGGCCCAGAACCCGATGGTGGTGCACGTGTACCATCCGTACCGGCAACCGGACGGCGTTAACTATTGCGCGGCGGTCAACGGCCACTGTTCCCATCTGTGCCTGCCGGCGCCGCGGATCAACGACAAGTCGCCGAAGATATCGTGCGCGTGTCCCAACGGTCTCACGCTGATGTCCGACGGTCTGATGTGCGCCGAAGAAGGTAACCGAGCGCGAGGCGTCGTCGTTATTATATTTACTTATTTTACTTACGTACTCGCGGCGCTCGCGGGAGGCGAGGGTAGGTTATCGGCCGATTTCGAATCAATTTTCGTTTCGCCAGTCGGTTTTCCGCCCCTTCAAACCCCCCCCCAGATTAAAATCATTTTTCACCCTGTTTTGTTGTTTTTGTTTTCCGGTTGGACGTAATTTTTACAGTTAAGAGCAATACGGTTTTATCGAAACAAACCAAACACAGACATTATAAAATGCCCAACAATACGCTGTTACGTGAGTACCAAAACCACACAATTACGCCGTCCGACATCTTTGCACGCTCGTGTTTCACACTCTTCTACTTACGTCTCTCTCTCTCTCTCTCTCTGCCAAACTTTTCTTAAGTACGGACGCACGCGCTTACGGTGGTCGGTTTCTTCAAGTACACACACACACACACATACACGCCTACGCAATTGAAACTCTACTGCGAGAAAAAAGCGCTCGGCCGACGATCGGGTGCGCCAATTATCGTCGATCCGGAGACGCGACGGCTATTTCGTTCCGTCGTTCGGTATCGGCGCGCATTTCCCCCCCCCCAAAAAAAAATCCTCTTCCGGTCGTCCCGTCCAAAAAAACGAAACGCGGTTTTGTCTCAGGATGGAACGGGACGGGGGTTCCCGGCATGTCGTACCGCGCACGGTGCGCGATCTCCTCGGCCGTTGGTCGCGTGTCCGTCGGCCGGGGGACGATTTTCGTTTCGCCGTCGACAACGGAAACGGAAAAACGCGTTTTTGTCCATTTTCACACGATCGTCCAAACTTCGTTAGCACGTACAACAACTTCGGGCGTAAAAACGTAAAAAGTTAGTTAGCACACTGAACGCGGAAACTATTTCGTTATTCCGTAAGCTATATATAAATATGTACGTGCACAAGATACGATTTGTTTTGATCGATAATTTACGCGTTATCGTTCCGGTGGAACGGCGGAGGGCAGGAGAAGGTTAACTCGATTTATTTTGTCAGGACCGCGCGTATGATTCCGAACGTAATCGGTATTGTTTCCCACTTCCAATTAGCGCGTTAAACATTCCGACGAACTCAATTTCGTTCGTTTATTCCGACGTATACATTAACTCCGAAGGACTTCGTTATTCATTGACCGAATGAGGCGATCTCTCTCACACACACACTCTATATATATATATATATATATATACAATAAACCGGCGCCAGTGGTGCGAATACTTTTCGATTTCGTCGGATTTCGAGATCGCGTACAGCCGCCAAAACATCCTCCCGTCCGCCATTCTGAAAGTGAGCAAAAATCGCGCGATTCCGGTAGTCCGGAGATCGTAGCGCGAAAATCAACGCCGCCACGTTTTTCCGTAGGAAAAAGAACCAATACGCGTGTCCGAGAAAACCAATCCGCGGTAAAAAAAAAAAAATACTAACGCGCGCGAAAATTGTCCGAAAACGAAATATAGACCCCGAGGTCCCTGTTCAGGACGACGAACGAGCGATTCCCTTGGCAAAATCCCTTCCGCTCAACGGCCAACATTCTGCACGGTGTCGGCAACGTCTTTTCGTTTTTGTTTTTGGCTCGAGTTCGCCTTTCGTCCATCCCCTCCTATGATTATACGACATCGTCGTACCGCCGCGACGGTAACGATCCGTGCCTATAAATAGAACTACTCGGAAGTGACGTTTTGGAACGTTTAGACAAAAGTCGACAAACTCGCGGAAAGAATTATCGGATATTTCGTGAAAAGTTAAATTCGTTATTGACCATTAACGATCGTTCCGTTGTTTATTACCGGCGAAGTTTTTTCGAAAAACGAACGTTCAGTACGTTTAAACGCGCGAGTGTTCAGAAATATTGTACGAGAACTGCGGTCGGCGGTTTTTTCATACGGCCGGTGAAATAGCGTCGGGCCAATCGCCCGCGAACGATTAATAGAACCTGTACGCCGCGGGCGTACAAAAAAAGGTTTCCGTTCGATCGGAGAAATTGGTTTTTTTTGGGTGGCTCGAAAAAAACCGTTACCGAAGCGACGGCGGCGTCGTGTGGGGGGACGGACGACGGTAAATTATTTAAGCGCGTACGCCGCGTACGTCGGGTAAAGAAAGAGACAATCGTCGATTTTTGTCCTCGCCGAGCGTTCGGCACGGCTGCCCCCACGCGAAATTAGATACCGCGTACGTTATTTACTCCCGAAGTCGGCGAATACGTTACGGAAGTGTTCGTCTATCAGTTCTAAGCGGTATTGTTAAACGAACGACGGCGGAATTACGTGACAACGAGCGCGGCCGTCGAGAACCGATAGGCGGTGTTTGTTCGTCGTAGCGCGCGCGCCGCGGTGAGAGAGAGCGAATTCGTGCGTGTGTCGCCCGACCTCGAATTCCGCGACGGGAAGTAAAACCGCGCGCAGTCCTTGACTCGGTACCGTACGCGCGTGCTACGGCCGGCCGAACGCGTTCCGGCGCATTCTTTCCGTAGTTGTCTCCGGACCGGCGTGGTGGTGGTGTGTCTGTCGCCACCGTCTCGCGTCCAAAAATACGGCGGAGTTCGCCATCCTTCCCCCCGCCCCGTCACGGACATTTCGTACCGTTTTCCTACGGCGCGCTCCGTATCGTCCGTCCGCCGTTACAGTCGACGGTGCCCATATCCATTGCCGACGACGAACCGAAAAACTCGCGGCCGAATAAACGACATAAGTAAGTGGCTTCGTTACGCGTGTACACGCCCGTCGCCGGTGTGTTTATGTCCGAGGTTCCCCCCCTCCGCGGATAAGTAAGGGGAAAATTTTCGGAAGCGATTTCGGGACGAATATAAAAAAAAAAACAACTTGTTTGTTCACCGAGAACGTCGTGTGTGTGTGGGGGGGAGGGGGGCAGAGCGAAAACGAAAATTGTCCCCGCGATTTTTCGGTCGAAAAAGCCGCGTACGTTACCGACGGACACGAAGTTATAAACCGATTTCGCGGCCAACTGAAGAGCGCGTAAAACGATTTTCGGCTACGGGGTGGCGTCGACAACACGTATGCCTCCCCCGCTGCCCGTTTGTCGAACTACTTTGGGGATTCGGTTATATTATCGCGCCGATCCGAAAGTTATTTTTAAAACGAAGACGGACGATGAGGAATTTAGGGGGCGGGCTCTACGAATTTCCCCTTACGCATTTCGCGACAGACTCGTGAGCTACGAACTAAAAACGGGAGGGGGAGGGAAACGTTACGTTAAATCGTCAATAGGAAAATACGCGAATCGGAAAACCTTTTTTAAAAACGCGAAAACGCGCCGGACGAGAATTATCGAAAAATCGTTTAACCCAACGTAATCGAACCGGCACGTATCGTTAACGGAATAGTAACGAACGTTCGGTGTTTGTTTTTTTTTTTTTTTTTATGTTTTCGCTCGGTCGTCCGGCGAATAGTTTATTCAACGCGGCGACGGCGCCTATAATTGTGTCCTCGCCCCGAGCCGTGTCGATTATTTTTGACGAATATTTCGCGATTCACAAACCGCCGTCCCGTCCACGAATCTTCGAAACTGTCCCTTTGGGCGAACAACTCCCTTGAGGAATCACTCCGTACTACACACAAAACGGTTCGTTCGTATATACGTACGGAAACGCTTTAAATCACGCCGTCGTCCCGCTGGTTGTATATAGAAATATGGCGGGGCGTCCTTTAGTTGAGCTACGGCGTCCCAAATCCGCCCGTTATTAAAACATACGAGACGTGTCTTTCAATTCCGAAACGTTATTTGGGTAGAGACGCCGAATCGCTAAAAGAAAAAAGGATTATATGTCAGATTTTTGGGGCGACGTTCCGGGGGGGGGGAGGGATACAAAAATAATCCGAAAACCTCCCGGCTCGTCGGAAATTACTTTCAGTAACACGCTTGGTATTCAGCTCCTATACGGCCACTGCCGTACGCGTAAATCGCTACATCGTAGCGTACATCCCGTCGGTTGTATTCCGTTTCTCCTTTTCCCGGCGTTCCGTCCGCAACAAATTGGTGACGGTGATGGTGATGGGGTAACGGTGACGGTAACAACGGCAAACCGAATTTCTCGCGCACTCGCACTTCACGACACCACGCGCGCGCGGGTGTTTTTAAAAGTTTCCACGGCTTGTCGTCTTCGTGTTCGAACGCCGCCCGCGTACTTTGCGCGTAATTAATACGCGCGCTCGCCGTGTTGCAGACATGAACAGAACGATGACGGAGATAAACGTCAACGACCACAAGGAACAAGAAGACAGCGGACTCATAGCCGCCATAATCATATTCTCCGGTTCGCTACTGATCACTTTGGCCGCCCTGGTGAGTTGTACCGCTGCTACAAATAAGTCGTTCGACGCGGTCCCGACGGTCCTTTCTCCCACACACACACAGGGACGCGCGTCCCCGGTGGTTCGGTTTCTTAATTTTCGTTTTCCGCGCAGGGCGCTTTCCTGTTGTACCGGCACTATTTACACCGTAACGTGACCAGCATGAACTTCGACAATCCCATCTACAGGAAAACGACCGAGGACCAGTTCACGCTGGAGAAGAGCCAATACCAACCGGCCCGGGTGTATCCCACGTCCGTCGGCGAGGAGGTAAACTTCAACGTTATCATTTAAGAGGAACAACGAACCTCTCCCGTCCCGCCACCACACCCCAACCCCAATCACACACCCCGTCGACGCGACGTCGTTAAATCGTCGCCGGTTTTCCGCCCTTAAATTTGTTTCCGTTTTTGGCCTTTTTACACGCTGCGTGTTAGTTTTTCCACGACCACACGGTAAGTCCGTCCTATAACCAATAATGTCGCGGCGACGCGGCGAATTTTAACGAGTTGGTTTTGTTTTTGTCTTCGCAGGCCCAAGAGCCGTTGACCCGACCTGGCACCAACGAGTACGTCTAAAGCGTAGACCGTTTTATATAAGTTTCTATCCGCGTACCACACACACACACACACAACTCACTAGTCACAACGGAGAAATGAAAAAAAATTTTACGAATCGATCGGTCACGAAGCGGCGGCGCACGCAATCCGGACAAAACGTTTGGCGAGTTACCAATTCCACGCGTTAAACGCGCTCAAAGTGATATTCGACTTCTTACCCGAACCGCGCGCGTATTTCCCGTCCGGTCCTCAATTTCTTTCCAAACCCGCCGCCCCCCTCTCTATTTCAATTCGTCGGTTTTATCGATTGTGTACAATAGTCCGCGGTCTTCCCAGCGTTTTCGTACACGTATTACTGCAAACACAAAAAAAAACAACTAACGCCACTTTATCTTCATCGCGCGAATACTTTTTTTAACTAAACAGTTCCTATTGTATAATTTTTTTTTTAAATTATATTAATTATTATTAACGTTAAAATGTAAAAAGAAACACAAATTTCGAATATTTTTATTTAAACTACGCGGTTTGCCTTTTACGACTGAGGTGTACGTGCCAAACATTATTACGAATCGAGTTCTCTCCGTTTTTCGCGTCTGTCGTTTTTAATTTATTATTATTATTATTATTATTATTATTATTGTTTGTTGCTCAACAGTAGGTATCGTCCTTTTATTCGCAATCAATTCGGCTCGTTAGTTCAATTGTATTTTGTTAATGAAATATATATTTATCGTCGCTCCTTTCCGCTGGTATTTGTTTGGAAAAAAATTTTAACATTATTAAATTATCGTAATTTTAGGGGGATTTTCGATATGCGTGTATATATATATATTATATTATATAGTTAGCGCCTTTATATTATACCGTTTCGTAGTCAATTTAGCGGCTAATTATAAATGTAACTATAATACGCCATATTAATAAATTAGCTCTCGTTATTTATTGAAAGTATTTGTTAAGCTTAACGTCTTAATAATATATTAATTAAACGAATCGTGTTTTTAATTGAATATTATATTTTACGTGTATAAAAAGAAAATCGGTTAGGTTTAGCAGCGGGCCGTAGTGGTGTCAAATACATATATATATATATATATCGGTTTTTGTTGTTTCGTTTCAAAACTGTATAATGTTGATCGTGTTAAGCGAAATAAACAAAATATTCGCGTCTCCACGTACAAATGTTATCGTGTATGTTCGCAAAACACTTCGCGGAGTCCTTTGCCGTTAAACAATTGTGGTCGTTGTTCATTCTACAAAACAATATACTTATTATATATATATATATACATTGATTTATATACGTGTAAATTTTCGTTAGATAATAGTTTCTATTATTTGTGATTTTTTTTAATATTTAATTATTACGTATAAATATTTAGTGAGGTTCATTTTGTAAACTCAAACAAATAGAAAAAAATGGTTTGTTAATTTGTTCGTTCGTTCTTATTTTAATCGATGGAGAACAATAAAAAAAAAAAAAACATAAAACAACAAACACTATCGATTATACGAGTCTATTTATTACAATACATAAACATACATATATACATACGGAGTGTGTATTATTACCGTAATTCTGTCAAACGCGGAACACATTTTTTTTTTGTTTACGCAAAAAATTTTACTCCTGAACCGCCGTCCAACGTAAGTATCTCGGCCTGTTGGCGCTTTTCCAACACTCGCAACGCTTTAGCCAGTACACCGTCGTCGATACCGTTCAACTCTAGGAACAACGTCGAAATCAATACGACGATATATATATGTATGTATACGCGATACGAGCGTAAGTGCGCGAAAAACGTCGTCGTATCACCTCGCCTTTCCCACTAACCGCCCACCGTGGGGCGATCGGGTAAATTTCAAAATTCTCGTCGTACTTACCACCGCTGTCGTTAGTTATCTCGTAGAACGTGCACACCGTGTTTAGCATCGCGTTGTCCTGAGCCCATTTGTAAACGATCGACGCCCATTCGTCCAACGTGTGCCAATAAACGTACCATCTACCAACAAACAAACGAACGAACCTCCCCCACCCCCCCAGAATGGTAAGTGTACGTGATATTTTTCGTTTTTGATTTCCGCTCGACCCCGAACGCGGAAATCCGGATTGACAGCGTTGTAGCCCCGAGAATCTCTGGTACCGGTCGTCCGAATAATAACGGCCCGAATACGAACATATATCGTAAGGGATTTATCCCGTCGGACCGGATCTTTGTCCGTTTTATTTTTACCGTACCGAAGAAACGCGACGAATGGTTGTTTTCAAAAGACAAGTGTAACAAAAAAACGAAAAGGCGGTAGCGTGACGCGATACTCGTAGGGTGTGCGCGAAAAAGACGAAAGTGACCGATGCCCGTGTAGTTGAGGAGAAAGTTACACGTCGTGCGAAAATGCGTCCAAAATCGTTAGGGCGTCGACGCACATAATTTGCACTTCGCCTGAACGTATTACCGGTAGCCTAATAAGGTGACATGTTTGCGTGCTAACGATTAACGAAACACGCCGCTTTGGCAACATTTTCTTTCGAATTTTTCGTTCACGACGATTTGTCTATGTCCGACGGAGCAGCCCGTTACACGCAATCAAAAGGTCCCCGAATCCTCTCGGCACCAAAAATCGTGAAAAAAATTCGTCTCCTCCCCCTCTCGGTTTTCAACTTGTTTAAATATGCTCCAAATAACGTGACAACGTCGTGCGAATACGACCGTTCGTATCGCGCCCTTGCCAATTACAAACAAGTCTTTGAAATTCGCGTTTGTTTAGTTTCGTGTTAATAACAATTTACTATTATTATTATTAGATAGTATACAGTAGGTTAACAATACATTTACTATTTTCTAATTTGCCGAAGTGTTTTCGATTTATCCGCGGACGGAATACAATGGGAGCGCCCGGGTCAAATTTCAAAATAAATTTGATAATTTGTGCTACGTTTCCAGGCCAATGTTTAAGATAAAAATTCCCTGTCGCGTTATAATTTATTCTAAAACTAGTCGACGTCACGAATAATAACTAAATTATCCATATTGTCTGAGGTAACATATTTGTACGTTACAACATGTACACCCACCTTGTTCTTAATTTGTCCATCGGTTCGGCGTTTCCAGTTCTTTGGAGAACTTCTAAGACGGTAACGATCGCCTGGGGCGACAGTTTTCCTGGGGACAAAAACAAAAATAATAACATGCACTACGAGGTAATCTTTTGAACGAGATCGATTAATTCGTCGTTGGTTTTTTTTTGTTTTGAGAATTCCAATATAGTACGCGATGAAAAAATGTGAAGGACATATCGAAAGTAGACGTGGCTGCGGATACAAACTAGTAATCACCACCCCTGGCGAAAGATATTTTCGTGGTAGTGACGGAAATTTTTAAAAATTGTCCGAACCTTGGAAGTAATTTTTCTAAATCTATTTCACTTTTTGTTTACACAACGTTAAACAAAATAACATAATATTTCGACGAGTATGACACCATACCGATATACAAACATTTTAAGCTCAATAAGCTCCTTTAAAATTATGTTGTTTGATATTTATCGTAACGCTTACACAAACCGAGTGTATTTATTTAATTAATCTAGTTCGGAATAGGATCAAAATAAAACGTTCAAATTAATAATACGACAATTACGTACGACCTTAAAATTGTTTTCGTCGTATTATACATAAATACTTGTTTGAAAAAAACAAACGTCGACACTTTAACGATCCACTATTAATTATTATATTACTATATATATATAGTTGAATGGGTCAATTTCAGAATATAAATATATACACTTATGTACTCAATACAATTGGTAGTCAATTGAATGTAATCTGGTAAGTTGTTATATATAAAACGCTGTTCTTCATTATTGAAAAGATTGTAAACAAAAAACAACAAATTAAAGAAAATTGTCCTAGTTATTTAATCGGTAAACAATCTTCCGCGTATTTATAATTCGTTTCTGAATATTTTGATAAACCTATATGTGGATATACTCTTGTATAGGGTTTTTTGGTATTGTATTTAAATTATCGTTGTTCAGTTTCATTAATATCACAGAAGCGTTTCTAGTGACGAATGATTTCTCGATCAGTTCCACACACATCCGAGATATTATCAAAAAAGGCGTTTACACTTTACTTAGGATTATTAATGTATACGCCGTCAACAAATTATCATAAGCTTCAAATGTCATATATATATTATATAAATTTAAACCCGTTAACGGCAACATTGAAACAGCAAACAAAATACCAACTACAGTAACATCTGTCCGTTCTGTTGAAATTCACACAATTTTCGACTTATTCAAATTCAAATGTTTTGCACGCTGTCGTAATCGACCAGTTCTATTTTGCTCGTGAAATTCTAACATTGACCTTTGAAAAGGTTGTTTGTTCTATTCAAAAACTCGCTAGGCGTCGTGACTATTTTCGTTGTCGAAATTCCGGAGAAAGTGCCAACAAGGAGTAAGATGAATGGAAAGCGTATAAACCCAATGGATAGTTTTATTGGTATACTTGTACAAACGACGTTTCGACACTTACTGGATATGGCTGTGTTGTTGAACACGGGTAGGCCTTCGCCTTCACGTACGTCGATAACGCACACTCTTTGGGCGCGACAATAATCTAACAGCAACGTTCTCCAGGCGTCCAATTGCTTCTTTCTAGTCTCCGCGTTCGGCTGAATCCTGGGCGAGCGTTGGTAAAATACGCGTATTAACAAGAGCGCGTCGAAACATCCAAAAACCGTCGTCAACGTTTTCTACATTGTGAAATCGTTACGGAGCACTTACGTGAAAAACGGCGGAAAACTGTACTGCCACGGCCATTGCACTTCGCCCATTTCCGCGTGAAGTATTCGTCGTGAACATATAAATACGAGACGGACGTTCGGCGCGCCACGAAATTCGAAAACGGCCGAAAAACTACGCCTCCTTGGGCCCGGGAACTTTAAGAATACTTGTAAGTCGTCGGCAAAATCACCGCGGTTATCGGTCGGTAGTGATACCGATAACCGAAATAATCACCACAGGTGGTCCTCACGGACGACACGAAATATCCCCTCTGACGGATAAAAAATCGGAATCCGGACACGCCAAGGTAAAGGAAATCGCAATTTTTTTTGTATTTTTTTTTATATTTAATAATAATAATAATAATAAACACGATTATATAATAGCGAATTACACAAAGAAAAAAATAAATATTCTATATGATAATATTGGTATCGTTCTATAATAATAATTAATATAATAATTGTAAATAATTTATAACAGTTGTGCTTCAGGCACGATTAATATTGCGATTCGTTTTTTTTCCTATTATTAAAAATAAAAATTTATACACACTTGTTTCTGTACTTGGAAAAAATCGTACTTAGGTAACCATATTATTTATCAAAATATTACGTCTTTCTCTCCCATATACAAATTAAAACGTTTCGTTTAAAAAAAATTATTGAATACAATAATGTTTTCGTCCACTACTATCGTTTCATAGGAAAACATCGTAGTATTTAGGTAAGCTTTAACCGACAAATTAAGGTAGTATGGCCAGCTCCAAGCCAATGAGAAACTTTTGTCATTGTTTGTTGTTTTTCGCCAAATTATGCGAAGCCCAGTTGAGCGAGGTCTTCCACGAATTGCCCAATGCCTCTTCAAATTTCGACCTGAAATGCAGTTTAGCATCGTTTTCCGTCAAGTCCATTACGAGCGTCTCGCGCAAATAATTGAGATCTTTTTCAGAACCCAGTTCGGGAAGACCGGTCGATATCATCATTGCAAAAAGCGACAGTATCAATGAACCATGTCGCCTCAATATGAGAAACGCCTAAAACAGTAACGCAAATGTATATCGTATAAGACACTTTCGATATTCTTCTGCAGCGCTATTCCGAAGAGCAACAAAATTACCTTTTCACAGTAATTCTGGAACATTTGAAATTCGTGAGCCTCTTTCCTTGTCTGCCCTTTGTTAATGACGTGTACAAAATCGTGGGTCAATACGAACGGCACACGTTCACGGCGGAAACCAAACTTCTCTTTGAAATGACCAAGAATATGACCAAAGTCAATATGAAACAGCTAGATACGATAAAAAAAATTTAAAAAAAAAAATAAAACGGTTATAACGAAATATATAAAATACAACACTAACGGTATTAACCTCAAAATACTTTTTTATTTGATACATACTTGACCAGTTTTTTTCACCATTATATTGTCAGAATGACGATCGGCAACTCCCAGTACATAAGTGGCCACACAATAACCAGCACACGAAAATGTAAACTCTTCAATTGCCTTTTGCAACGACTGTTCCGTTTGATTGTAATCTTTTAACCATGCTGAAAATGAAATGGAAAAAGGTTATTCCTTCTTTTAGCAATTATATTATGAAAAGTGTAAATTACCTAATAATGATCCCTTTTTAAAAGCGGACGTCGCGGAAAACATTCCTTTTTCTTTTTGAATATTGGCGATTGTTTCAGCATTTAAAACCACTTCAATCATTCCCACTCTGTTATCAGTTGATATACATCGGTATGGGTTCATTCTAAAAATCAATAGTTGTAGATAAATCAATAATATAACATCTTTGTACACTCACCTCAAATCTAACCCTTCATTTTTCCACAATTTGTCCATAATACGTATCATTTGTAGAGCGAGCATATCTTGCCTCAAATCGTCACCATTTTTAAATATAACGTAAATGTCATCACCATGCGAATCAACATTTTCAAAAACTATCCACAAAGGTTTCATCTTGCTGTCCATTACGCGACACTTTTCGGTCCTACAAAAACACATTAGACAATTATTTTACACGTTTAGTTATACAAACATTGTCTGAATTTTCAGTTAAAAAATTTCATCATACCTAACTCTTTTACACTTATAACTGGGATCTAAAGGACTGTGCACAGATGACATAGCTTCGATGCAATGGGCTTCTTGAAAATATTCTTGTAAAAAAGATCGTGCTTTTTCTTTGTCACGTCTTTGTCTAACTAATTCGGTTGTTTTTTTTAGTTTTTCCAAAAAGTCCATTTGCCTAATTAATGTTTTCATGTGTTCGATGGACCCTCGACAATACGCTTCTAACATCAAACCAAAACGTACAGACACCGAAGCCACTTGCATTTCTGATCTAATAACCATAAATAATATTTTGAAACTACTAATACAATGAATACAAATATATATATATATATATAATTACGTACCTAAGGTGCCAAAATAGATAATGACCAATTTTTTGATTTTGTAATGCTCTAGTGAGCAAAAATTCAACTAGATCACAGCATAAATAGGATTCATGTTTCAGAGCCTGGACCAATTGTAAGAGAAACAATGAAAGATCTTCGTCACTAAAAAAATAGTGTTTAAATCATTGGTTAACTATTAAATAATTTATTTTCTTACCTAAGTATTTGTAAACATTTAACAGCAAAACTTCGAACAACTTGATCGGCATAAGCATAATCTAATAATTCCAAAGCTTGCTGTGGACCCAAAAGAGGCCATTTAGATACTAATGTGGTGGCTTCTGCAACTTCCCACCGAATACCCCATTCAACGCAATCTAAAAGTTTGGCTAAAAGACCAGGTACCGATTGCAATATATGATACCTATGACGCCACAGTTTTTTTCGATCCTGTTCATGCATTTCATCTAATGGTTCTCCTCGTTCGACCATTGTCCTTAAATAAGTCAATAAAACGATAAATTTACTCTTAAAATACAGAAACTGTTATCATACTTTATTTGATCTAAATAGGTTTTTAATGACTGAGAATCTGCAGTCGCTTGATCATTTAAGTCTTCTTTCCCTTTTTTTTCAGCATACTCTTCCAATTTCTCCATACTTGGGTATACAATTACATGATCGGGTGGTTGATAACTAAAAAAATATTAGATCCGTATACATTTTCGTGAAAATATCATTTTTAAATATTTCGAACCTATGAAAAGTTATAGTTAATGCTGTTGTTTGTTCAATATTTGGGTTAGATACAACAGTACCAAGTGGATGCAACAAGTCTTCATTTTGCATATCATCAGCATACGTCCACATGTATAAGGTAATAGATCCACTTTTTAACTGATTTTTGAAGTCGTACACAGTTGAGTTGACCCAATCCATTGGTGTCACAAACATTTCCTACAATGTACATACAGATAGTCAGGTAAGAAAATTAAATTACTTTAATTTTTGTTTACCTGTTTGGATTCTTTAATACGTCTAGTTCTCAGTCCTTTCGACGTCTTGGAAACTTCATATACAACTAAACATAATCGAGCCATCCGTGGTATGTCAGCTACACTCATATTGAATACTAATTCTTCGTCCCATGTACAATCCCCATTGTTAACAATCTTTTCAGACGTTCTAACACACTCACACAATGCTTTACCTCCATGGAACAAAGCAGCTTCAATTCCAACTTCAACAGTTCTAGTAAGATCACAGTTTAATTTACTAATATAATTGACTTTAAATTTAAATTTTTCGTCTATATCAAATGACAATTTATGTTTCGTCTTTTTACGTAGCGTTAATGTAGTACGCGTTTTATTCTGCTCTATGTATTCAGTCTGATCCATATATACTTCTTCTGGAACTATATACATTTTATATACATTTGAACGATAATAATTTATGTAATATTAATGGTCTACCTGGAACGTTAAATTTGGAAACTGCGATCAAAATAGGATTGAGATCTTGAGACAAACTATCTTGTATATAGGCAAAATCAATCAGAGGATGTGGGCCGACAATATATTCTTCTCGACCACAGACTTTTAAAGTGAAATCGGAACTTTTTTCATTTCTAGTTTTTAATTTCATTGCACGTTTATTTAGTATTTGCAACAGTAATTGATCAGGTGTTGTGGTAAGATCCACATTAAACGTAAACGTAGTCTAAAAAGTAACATGAATGTTTTCAATGGTTTCATAATAAAACAAACATTTTAAAAAATGAATACCTCTGTATTATCAAATTTAATAACAATTGAAAAATTATCATCTCTTAGACGCCTAGTGACTGTAGCAGGTAAATCATTTGATGATAATGTTGAGGCAGCTAAACGTGGTCCAAACTGATACAAAAGTCTTTCTAACCACATTTGTCGCCGACGATCAGCTTGCATTTGATCGGCAAGTGCTTTCATTTTGCCACGAAACTGATTCACTTCTGAACTCTTCAATGAATCAAATTCCATTAGGCCTACACAAATAAAAAGATATTAAGTATACATCGAACTATATATTATAAATAAATAAAAAACAATACACGGATAGGTACCTTTTCCAATGAGGCTACTAATTTGGGCATTAAGTACATTGTCTGCTTTATCTTCTTGACGTTCTACAATATTCAGCACAGCTAAGAACGGTCGTACATCGCACAGTCTTTTGTTCTCATCCAAAAGCATTTCTCGTTGAGCCATTGCGTTGACGTAAGAAATACTGTAACTGCTCGAGTCGTGCAACATTCCGTGCAAAGGATACTTGACCGCTTCTTCCCATAGTTCCTATAAAACCACATTGTTACAACAAGTGTCAAAAAATAGTCAATTATCAATACAGACATACCTCTTTTAGCTCGTGCAATGAAGTGCTTGTCGAGACTGTCATTAGTATTGAAATGCTGTTAGGCATTAAACATGTTACTTCTACGACAGACTCGTTGTTAGGACTGTTCCAAAAATCGAAATTGAAAACTGGATTTTCGCACACCATCTTTTCTTAATGCTTCTTTGTGACGCTTTGAACTGTTCACAGCATAATGCTAGTGTAAGAATGTCTTACACACAAAAACCGACAAACTTTGGAACATACAACAACAGTATATAAAGAGAACAATAGTATGTGGAAGAGGAAAAGAGGAACCAGTTGTTTTTTTTGACTCACCTTAACGTTAATAGTAGCAATACATTACACGTGCAAGAGCTGTTACATAATAAATTGGTACGTTTGAAAAACAAAAATTAAAAAGTAAACGAATTCTTTCGGATAATCCGTCAAAAACCAAAATTGAAATGATATGCCAGTATTAAAATATATATATTATAATATTATTTCGCATATCATGAAATTAATAATTATCACTTAATAAAATATTCAGCAAATTGATTACTAATTATTATTCGGTTTAATTTTTTTTTTTATTATTTTTGTCAAATTCGAAAAAATAATATAACACCGTATCACTCGCTCACACACACACACACACATACACCACACATACATATTGAATGACGGAAAAACGGTACGAGGACACACGGCGGTCACGTTGGTCACACTGGCATCATGCGTGAACGACATCTACCCGACACGCGCATGAAACACCACGCCTGTTATCTCATTAATCGCGTTCCGCGCTGGAGGATGTTCGTGGCGAAAGTGAACGACTAAAATATCCGAGTTTTTCCGTGTACCGTATCGTAAATTGACGTGACTACGACGATAATAATAAAATAAGAAATTGTTCCGTTCTGTACTCGTTGCGCACTCGCGTTCGTCCACAATTAACGACAAACACTTTGAAGTTTTGTAAATCGTGTCCGTAAGTTCCGCATTCCATATACACGTCTTGAGCACAAATTTCGTTATTTTCGATCGGACGGCAGTGGAAACCTCAGACTAATCATCAATTCATGAAAAAAAGGTGGCTGTGGAAAAAATGATGATAATTACGTACGCGTACGACTATATTATTGTGTGCAGTAACGCCTACAACGAATAGTGTAGACGTCAACAAAAAAAACCGATTTACGCGTTATCAAATAAAGAAAATCGTGCATATGTTTTTGTCGATTGTTTAGTTTATTATATTCAATTATACACGTCGGGTATTGAAACGAAGCGACCTAGTGAGTAAAAGACGTCCCCGAGATGATGAGCCGTGCGGATGGTCTGATTCAGAGACGCAATGTCAACAGAGATAACGCTGATGGTGTGTCCAGAGAGAACGGGCAATCCGCTGACAAACTCGACTATGAAGAGGACATCGACGACGGGGACTCGAAAGAAACGCGACTCACGTTGATGGAAGAAGTGCTCTTGCTTGGCCTTAAAGATAAAGAAGTACGTTACTACTTACATTTTACAATCAATTTTAGTTATAGTGTTTACAATTTTTTATCTGACATCTGAAATCTGATTCATATTACTATGTTAAGGTTTGCATAATACTTTATTAAATCATCTGACTGTCTTTAGTCTGTACCATTGACTTTCGTTATATATTAAATAATGTTTGTACACAACTTAATATTTAATATGTTGTTTGCTTTTTTTTTAACTTTTTTAAAACTCCGTTGATGAATTCCTGATTGGAAAATAAATATGAAAAATGAATAATACAAACAAATATGCTACCAATTTTTGCTTATTTTATATTCTAGATTTTAAATTTTCATGTACTCTGACTAATATTAGTCTACCCATGTTAACACATTTGATTAGTAAGTACCAAATAAATATATTCGCAATTGTACAAATATGATTGTCCATTTGGTTTTTAGTTATACAATGATAACTAATTGTTTCCATTTAAACTAATACTATATTACATTCGTATTAATTAAATCTTAGCTATTCTAAATGTTTATTAAAAAATAAAAATATGCAAATGTAATTTCTACATAAATTCTTGTTTTTAATTGTCGTTATTTTTAGTATTCTACATATACGATTTATAAAATATATTATAATTAATTTTAGATAGCTTTAAACATAGAATGTTGAATTGTATCAATTATAATAAAAATATGTTATCTAATTTTTAAGTATAATTATAATTAATATTGTTAAATTATATTTTTTTAATTATTTTTACGCTTTGAATCCCAAGCAAACTATATAATAACTTTGCAGTTATTTTTTATCCTCAGTTAAAATAATATAAATTAAAATTGTATTTTTATAACTTGATAATAATTAAAAACTGAAATTTGCTTTTATATACATGTTCTAGGGTTACACGTCATTTTGGAATGATTCAATTTCATCAGGTTTACGAGGATGTATACTTATTGAACTTGCTCTTCGGCAGCGAATTGAATTAGAAAAAGCTGGCATGAGGAGAAAAAGCCTACAAATGAGAAAAGTAATTATAAAAAATGAGACACCTACAGGTGATGTTCTGTTAGATGAAGCTCTCAAACATATCAAAGAAACCAATCCTCCTGAAACAATACAAAGTTGGATTGAATATTTAAGCGGTATATTTAATTTTATTAGTACATATTATTATGACAATTAAGCATAATTTTTATAATTATGTTGTTATTTTGTTTACAGGTGAAACGTGGAATCCATTGAAAATCAAATATCAATTGAAAAATGTAAGAGAACGACTTGCCAAAAACTTAGTAGAAAAAGGTGTTCTTACCACTGAAAAACAAAATTTTCTTTTATTTGATATGACCACACATCCACTAACAGATAATGAAGCTAAACTTAGGCTAGTTAAAAAGGTAATTGATTACTTATATTATTTATTGAGCATAATGATATGAGATTTTTTAACATTAAAATTTATTAGGTACAAGATGCTGTTTTGTCTCGATGGATTAATGATCCTCATAGGATGGATAAACGACTTCTGGCTTTGTTGTTGTTGGCACAAGCATCAGATGTATTGGAAAGTACATTTTCTCCACTAAATGACGAAGACTATGAATTAGCAACTAGGAGATTGCGAGAACTATCTGATATGGATTTAGAAATTGAGTCTATGAAAGGTTCCACTAATGATGTAATTTGGGCCGTGTTTGCCAATTTCAATAAATAAGTAATGTTATGACCATATAATTCACTTACATTTTCGGAGCGATATATATAATACAAAAATGTATTCGTATTATATATATTATGAATGATGATTTTTTTATATTATCTTTTGCCATTTTAAACATTGCTGATTTCCATAATGAAATTATATTTTTGTTTTATTTGTGTAGCTTTTACATAAATTAAATCTAATATTTTTCAAAACCATGTAGTTTACAAACTGTTATACAAAAAATATTATAACTCGAATGTTAAACTATATCACTTAGTGTATTTTAAAAAACTATGTAGAATAATACATTTTTAACAATACTACTATTGGACATAATGAGTTTAACTGAAATTAAGAATAACAATCATATATGTTTCACAAAAAATTATTGTATTAATAGTTCAGTAAAATTACTGACCTTATTGCTTACAATTTTAGTGCCATTTTTATTTTTGAATTCGTTATCATTTGGAATTTATTTTTAGTTAATTCTTTTTACATTAATATTAAATATTATTTTTCGCAAGTAATATTGTTAATAAATATAATTTATTTTAGACCATTGAATTTATATTATAAATATATCCATTCCTATTGATGTATTTTGATTTCTTTTAATCCATAATAAATATTATTTCCATTTATATAATGGAATTTTAAAAGTGATTACTAAAAGATAATTATCTTTATTAATGTAATAAATTCAATATTTTTATTCGTCAAATATTATACAAATAAATGTATTACCAAAAATGCTCCCAATACAAATTTCTTTTATGTAGTTAAATTATTGTCGGTGAAAGACTAATATCTTTTTGGCATTTAAAAAAAATTTTTATACACTACTTAATACCATTAGCCTTCTTTTAATTTGCCGTCTGTGATTTGAAATAAGTGAACATAAAGTGTAATGTTATTATCATAAAATGTTACTCATTTTGTATGTGTAATAAATCATATCCAACATAATAGCATCATGGCTATGAATTCAAAATGATAATGGTTGTATGAATAATTAAATGCTATATTTGGCTGTGATGGAGTTTTTTTCTATGCTTTGTTTGTAATTTGTGGAATATTGAATATTAGTAATAATTTTTAATTAAAAATATTACAATAGGATTTTAATATATACATCAAAGTGACAAAATGTTGTTAATTCAATTATTCTACCGTCAATAATTATGTACATAAACTTATCTAAATTTATTTTAACTTATTGTTTGTGTATGTATATATACACACACACACATATATATATATATATATATATATATTCCATTTATTTTATTATTTTTAAATTATAATAGCGTCTTATATAATATGTGCTAAGTATTATTAAAATTGGTTTTTTTTGTCAAATACCTTAAGTTTATTAAATAATGTGTTATTGGGTAATATTCTTATGATTTATTTACACGAAGTTAAAATAAAGCAATGATAGACCATTCTTCCTAATAATTTGTTTTTTATATTTTAATATTATAATTTTGAAATCAATGTATGGCAGTAAACAAGATAAGTACAATCACTGGTGTATGTTATAATGTATTATACATCTAATTGTGGAATGTGTACGTCATCTACTTAAATAAACTTAATCGTGTAAATATAGTAATTGAATGTAATACGAAAAGTTTTTTTTTCTTTATGAAATATTTAAGTTATTCGATTGTCTTCAAAATAAAATGATGTTTAACAACATTATCTGTCAGGTGAGCAATTTAATCGTAATAAAATGGGTATTTTTTCTATTAAATTTATTTAATAAATAGATTTATTGTCATCTTAACACTACAAATATCATTTCGTTTTGAACATGTATCGTTTTTATTTTCTATTGTAACATTTTTTTAAGTATATTTTTAATATATAACATATTAGTTTGCACACATAGAAAATATTATTATTATTATAACTTATTTATTATAATAATATTGTATTTACTACTCCCGGTGCTCAGTACTCTCAGTATATGTTTTTATCTTGTATTGTTCCGTTGTATTCATAATAAAAGAAAAATGTATTCAATAATATAATAGTGATTGTGTCATATATATATATATCTGTTAAGCAAATTTTGACAAGAAGATATCAAGGCCATTTGGCCTAGCCTAACTACGTTCTTAGTGAAAGAGGAGGGCGCCCAATAAACAAAAACGAGCGTCGCATTCCTAAAACATATTATTTTTATAATTTCGGAATATTATTCGCCTTAATACGTAACAACAATAATTATTTTCCAATTTCCCTGCCAAATGTTTTTTCTAACGTACATAAGTGCTTGAAGAACAAAAAACCAATCGTTATGTATAGTCTGTGTCAACTTTTTTAAAAATACGACGCGAGCGTATTTTTATATTGTTTACGTCTATATAGATAGTTTAATTCTTTTCCACTACATTGTTCTCTTAAGTTCTTACTACGGAGACTAGTGACGCAGCCAAAAGGGGGAGGGTCCTCTACTGAAACTTCTATTACCGTTAAATTAATTTATCGATATTCACTTCATACGAAAAACAATCGAGGCTTGTTAAATCGCGTAAATTGTCCGTTTCAGCCGAGCCTCGTTCGTATAGAAGCGAATTTGTACTCGTAAATTATTTAACGCCTATATGGAATTTAGCGTACCGTCAAATCGTTTGTCGCGTGATTTGTACACTTGTGTCGGTTTTGAACGTACGAATTCGTTTAAAGCACGACGCGCTGTATACGAAAACTGCCGTACTACCGCGTGATACGTCGAAAACACCGGGCGAAAAACTTACCATTTTTGTAAGAGTGAAATGTTGTCCGGTTCGTGACTATTTTTAAACATAGCTATTAGAATACGGCCGACCGTTTTACTCGTCGGAAAATTGAAAATTCGGATTTTCAAAGCGGGATACACCTTTTTGAAACGTCCTCGTGAATTTAGGATACGGCGACCCACAGAAAAGCGTTTAGTATTATCGATGGTTTTTTCAGTTACGGTAACCAAAACCGTCGGCGATATTCGTCATAAATAAACGTCCGACGCCCCTCATCCCATCCCATTCGTAATTGCGAGTTTGTCCGACGGGCGAACGGACAAATTTCACGACGTCTTTCCGGGCACACGTGCCCTATTTGGGCGTATTTCGTTTTCGTAACGTACGCGCGCGTTAGCGTGAATTATACCAATCGACCAACGCGATCGTTTTATAATCCGACGAAACGACATGACGGACGAACGCATGGGTCCGATTCCAGTGGACCGCCGACGGTCCATTCGTTCGACCTATCGAGGGGCTATCGAATTTCCCGTGGTCCATAGGTTAGACGCGCGCGTGTAGCGGACGAATGTACACACCCGTCGACGTCACCGTTGACCGCACGTAGACGTGTGTGTTTACCCGATCGCGAATACGACCGTCGCCGTGTGTTTCACCCGCTCCGGCACGGCGCCCGAAGTGCGATTGATTTCGATACGCGTGGTCCGACGCGGAATCGGAATAACCGAACGTCCCGTATCGTTCCGAATTCTTCGTCACCCCAAGGACCCCGACGTTTCGCGTCGTCGACCATGCCGACTTATACAGACACACGTGACCTAACTGGCTGGTTGTGCCCGGTCCCGCGGGCGAGCGTAGGGATTGTCGCGAATATGTTGTTACGTCCCAAGCCGAGCGACTCCGGACCAATGGCGTACTTAGACCTGAATTTCCGGAGGAGGGGGGGAATTTTTAAATGAATCGGATTACCCTAACGAAACAGGACGCGTTATAAACTTTAATAGATTATTCGTGTTTAATGAACACGTTATATTATAACGTGTATTGAAGTTTAAAAATATTTTAGTTTTTCGTTATTATTGACTAAAGATATACGTCTCGTAAGATATTAATTTTTCCTAAAAAATTTTTGGAGAGGGGGGGATTATTCTCCCGAACCGTTTTGCGGACAACGCAAAACGGTCGATTCCGTCATTTTATACGCTAACATCGTTACGGTACAACGGACGACGCGACACGTCCCGTGGGTTTTCACACGCGCGTCAGTCGGTGACAACACGGCCACTCGTGATCTCGACGTCTTATTTACCTCCAAACGTGTTACGGAAAAAGTTTGAAGCACGAATTAGTCACGTTTACCGATTCGCCGGCGGCCAACAAACAATCCCGAAAGACGAACGCTCGGATGTTATAGGGGGTTTTTGTTTTATTCCGGAACCTCTCGAAAAGTTTTAACATTTATATTTCGACGTTCCTCCGTAAAAACGTAAAAGACGAAACTCGTGTAACGAGTAATTACGCATTCGTCACTATAAGTGCAGTGTGCATACACGAGATAATGTATCGCGTTCGTATAATTACGCGGATTTTACGTCCAAAATACTAATCGTAAAGAATGACTAATGAAACTGTAAATCTGTACACGTCTCAATAAATACTATTCGCGTGCGCCGTGACTCATACCTGTTGGATTCTATGATCGTATATTTTTAGATTACAGTAACGTCAATAACGATTATCGCGGGAAAACGAACGATTTTCGTTTAAATAGGAAGGTTTGTGTATTACGTCACACGGTGGTTAGAAAATAAAAAGATACGAAAACGCCGTCGTCTATAACCCTTAGGTGTTAAATATATCGCGCTCGTTTTGGTTATTCGTCCGTACGATTCGTAAATTTTTTATTTTACCGAAGTTTAAACGAATTCAATTTTCCTGGTGAACTTGTCGACGTTTAATTGACCCGTAATAAAATCGGTAAATACTATATTTGTTTATTCGACTTAAAAAAAATAATTATAATTAGCACCAAAGAGGTAACGTAAAAACGAGTTTTAGGACATCAACAACATCTTATAAATTCTTCAAGGCTATTACGATTACCATTTATCTTATCGAACACTCTACGTACAATATAGTCGGAGTATTTAATGACGTCGCGCTTCAAGTTGAAAAAACGACAATTTATTAAAAGTTTATTTTATTTTATATATCTGACGTACATATACTATAGATTAAAAATTTATATATTTACAATAAAAAATGTTTCTATAAATATAAACGTAAATATTAAATAATAAGCGCGAATTAAGAAAAAAAAAAGAAACCTACTAAAAGGAAAATTAAAAAGAATATAGGTATTATATAATAAGAATTAAAAGACGTCGTACAATTTATAAGTAAACTAACACTGGATGAAAATGAAAGGACGAGTAAAATTAAGAATATTGTGAGAGGACCTATCAGTATTGTTTGGCATGCAAAAAAGAAAAAAAGAAAACCTCGAAATAAGACGACCTAGAACAATGATAAAAAACAATATGTTAAACCTCTACTTCTCGGGTTCCGAAGGGTAATAACGTGTACACTAGCGAGCCCATTTTTGGGGCACCATCAGTACTGCGGTCAGTACGGAAATGAAATAATCGAATTCACCTCCCCGAGTATATTCCTAGTACGCTTGGTTAGGTTAGACAAATCGACCGAACGACATTTGGCCACAATTTGTTCGTCGAACGACGGCAATAGCCCGAATTGTCGAACGGTCAACCGCGTCCGTTTTCTGTTCGGGTCAGATTCTCAGCCAGAACACGAGAGTTTGTCGTCATCAACGCGACGATACTCTGCGTTCACCGTCAACGTACAGATACACATGCCGAATTCTGGCCAAGTTTGAGGGATTCGTGTTCGGAACGAAAAAACGAAAATCCTACCGGTAGCCTTTTCAGTCGTCACCATAAGGCGAATTAAGACTTTCGGTCTGTACCGCGACCACCGGACCGCAGTCTCTGGTCGTCACGAACCGAACCAGAGACGTCGGCGAACTTCGCTGAAACAAGCGGCCGTACGCTTTAGTTTCACTTTCGTGGCGGTTTTGCTCGCTTGTTAATATTTTTTTAAACCGTAACAATTTAATTAACCTGTCGGTTGGCCCGTGCGCTTGGATCGTCATTTGTTCGTAAAATTATTCGAACTGGAGATGTGAACCCGAAAACGGACGTCGGCCTATTATTCTTTCGCGGTATTCACCGGTTAAACATTTTGAGAACCGCCGGTGTATAGGAGTACCATAAAATAGGATTCATTTTCGTCACGACTAGTGGCGTACTAACGGAAGGGAAGAGTTGGGGATAAACGCCCCCCCCCAAAAAAAATATTTAGGAAAAATTTATTTCTTACAAGACATATATTTTAAGTCAATAATGACGAAAAACTAAAATATTTTTGAACTTCAATACACGTTACAATATATCGTAAAAGTTTATAATGTGTCTTTGTTTCGTTAAGGTCATCCGATTTATTTATTAAAAATTTAACCCCCCCAAAAAAAAAGAGTGTATACCGCCTAAGTACGTCAGTGTTTATATATTAATATATGTTCAGCGGTTCGGTTTTGCGAAAAACCTCATCGGTTGTTTCGTCGGCGTAATAATTATGCTCGTAGTAAACAATTAATTGTCCGAGACGTTCCCGGCAACGTAATATATTCGCCGTAAACATGTATACGCGTGTAAACACACATACATATTACAGTATTGCGCAACGATGCAGTTTGTGTACGATTAAACAACTCGTTTAAATCGATTTTGTAACGACGGTCGCTCTGTATATACGAAAATTTATTAACGCGACGGATTTACATTATACCGAGCGAAATTTAAAGAGGATCGGTAATCGTAGTCTGGTAAAACATTCGTACCATACACGACTTTATTTACGCAATATTTATATATACGCGTATGGGTGCGCGCGTCTTGTGTTCGCGTTCAAATCGGCGAATTAAACCCAAAGCGTCACGAATACGTTTCAAATATTAGACGGGAACGCGACCACGATCGATGGATTTATTAAATGTGTCGACGATTTCGTAGAAAATCGGTTTCATCGTCTTCACCAATTTCGAGAATATTGTGCTACATATATTTTTTTTCCAACAGGCGACCCTCCTTTTCGTATTGTCGAACAGTATATTATTTAACATGGTTAACTGTGTTACACGAAAATATCGACCGTCAAACGTCTATGTTACGGTTCGCGGCTAATTTATACTCGCCATCGTATTTGTACAGTTATACGAAACAATATTTTTGCCGCGTATACTTGGCTTTTTCCAATGGTCTATACATACATCGCTAGTGTATATATATATATATATATATATATATATATATATATATACAGTGGCGTACTTAAGCCTGAATTTCGGGGGGGGAGTTAATTTTTAATTAAATAAATCGAATGATCTTAACGAAACAAGACACGTTATAGACTTTAATAGATTATTCATTTTTAAGGAATACATTATGTTATAACGTGTATTAAAGTTTAAAAATATTTTTATTTTTCGTTATTACTAAAAATATACGTCTCGTAAGAAATTAATTTTTCCTACAAATTTTCGACGTTACCTTCCCCCCCCCCAGTTCGTACGCCACTGTATACATCTATTATTAGCAAACCCGGTAAGCGTCGTTTTACACATAAACATTTTACAACATAAAATTGTTTTTGGAATAAACGTTAGTTTTGAATAAAATAAAATTTGCGTCCGTCATATAATTTAACGATAATATTCGAGCGTTCGCGCTACTGCGAGATTAATTAGTTAATTATTCGTGAACAAAATATTTAGTTTCGCCATTTTCTACATAAATGAATAATTATCAAGGTTTTCCGACGCGTGAACAGGCCCCACATATTATTTTCCGTGAGAAAACCAAACCTCAAGATTCAATTCACGTATTTGCCGTTGATTGCCCATTGCGTTTCGTATTCGTAGCCAATGCCAAACGAATAGAGAACGACCGTCACCTTTTCAATCGAATCGGCGAATCTGACAGGATCATCGGTACGCGCGGTATCGAAACGTGTTCCCCTTTACATTTACCATTTGTGATTATACCGATTCGATAGTGTTTCCAGCGAGTTTTTCGACAGCCATTCGTCGCGAAGTCGTGACGGATTTACGTTTTTTCGACAAAATTATTGACGAACCACTTTTTAAACGCAAATTGCGCGACGATAGTAGACCCGGCGAATCGCGAGAATTCAAATATGTCTAGGAAAATTTACAATTTCGTTTTCGTCGAAGTTAATTCACCGGATAACGTGTTTTGTATAATACAATTCGGTGCTTCGACGTCGATGTTTTCGGCGGCTAATATAGCCCGTCGACTCGTGATTGTTAATCGTTTAATTAACGCCCAAGCGTTTTGTGTACGATTCGGGCAAAACGATTATTCTAGATTTACATTTACAGCATTCCCACGTATTCAATTTTTACATCGTATTCAAACGTAAAGCCATTAAAAAAAAGATAACGTCAACGATCTTGATATTCGAGTTCCCGTTTTATTGGCCATTTTATTTCGGTTTCTATTTTCATCGATTACGCGTTGTCGTCATTACCTCACGGATTATTTGATTGACGCAAAACGTTGGCTTCTATGTTCAACATTTTGCGCCGTTGCTTGCCTGGTTGATTCATTTTGTCGCGTACGTTGTTCGCGACGTTAAATTTGCTCGGTACGTTCGTGTATTTCGAATATTTCAACCGATATTGCTACGGCGTCTCGGCGTTATATTTTTTATTAATTCGTTACAAAAAACAAAAAAGTATTGTATTGTTATGTTAAATCCACGCGTATGTTTGTCGAAATTATTTTTGTCGTTTAAACGTTAATAATACATTTTTTTTACTCGTTTAAATTAATATATAGTTCGTAATATTTTTAACGCGAAACGAATTTCGTTGCCTACATTACGGTACGGCAAAATCAAATTACTAAATGACACAAATGTGGAAAGTAAATACCATTATCCGTATACGGCGAAATAGGATTACGTGTTATTTATAACGTATTTGTTGTTACGATTTCGAATAATTCTGGATCGACGTTTTGATCAGGTATTTATGCAGAAATAATTTGATCGATTTCTTCGGGTTTCGTTTTATCGATCAACAAAATTTAAAAATATACTTATTCGTCGATAAATAAATTTAAAATTCGGCCAATACACGCACCGCAGATACAGAGATAAATACTTAATTAGTCGATCGAATTTTCGACCCAACACCGCACCGGCTCCAACTAACCAATACAAAAACCAATGAGAGCACCAACCGAACCTATGGCGTCAATAAATAAATTCGACAGGTTTTGTGATTTCCAAGATTAGAAAGTATTAACAAACGATCATTTTCTATATGCTATAGATATATATCTGTATATAATAAGCGTTTAAAATGTGTTCGGTAAAACAATAATTGAAGAACAAAATTTGAAGATATAGATTTATTTGATAATAAAAGTAAACATCAATGATAAAAGAAATACGAGTACCCGTATATTATTTTACGATAAACACACTTGAAAATACTCGACAGTTACGAAATGAATTTCGACGAAATTAAGAGCGAAAAGCGCAATATTCAGTCTAACAATGAAGCCGACACCGGGAGAACGTTCTTTTTCGAAACTCGAGGCGAAACGGGAGTTACGCGTATTTAAACGAAACGTATACTTATATCGTTATATCGATCTTCGTTCTCGTGCTTTCACAAAATCAATATGTACTTAACTTACGCGTAGGCTTGCGCAAAAATACATTTCAGGCGGCGCCCAAATTAATTGTCGGCCTTTTTACCTTTTCCCGACGCTGGTGACTTATTACGTTACGTATTTATCGTTAAAAGGGATTTTTTTAAATACTGTAGTCATTTTTAAACTATTACGTCTAATTTACGTCGCATAAACGACGGACTTCGTTATACTTATTTGAATTAACGTTTTTCTACCGTTTAAAAGAAACCAAAACGTTTTTAATAAAACGTAATAAACAAAAATTAGGAAGTGTTAGATTTTGGAAATATGCCCGAATAATCTTAGCTTATAATGACATATGGTGCGTAGACTACCCGGAACACCGTGCCTTTATTAACACGTATATTATTACCGTCTTGGCGGAGGTCAGCGACTATTCGCGGCGGATAATATTCGTACGTATAAATTTATGCGCGTATAGTTTTATGAGTTTTAAATCGAAAAAAAATACGCAAATGTTACGGAAAATGCCGTCGTTATTTCGTTTCAAATTTAAACCGTCGCTTTGTTATGCACATAATTACGTCTGCGAACCATGAGCGTATATGTCTTGTTTACATTCGTAAACATCGAGTTCTTGAAAAATATATACGTAGGCGTGTACGAATATTGAATATTCCTGTATAGGGTTAAGCCGGTTCTGAAAACTTGACACTTATATATGTCTTTTGTATACATGCACGGACGTAACATTAACTTGACGTCGAATTATTGGCATCGGTATTGCGGATAAACAAAAAAACCGTTTATTATTCGTTTATTTCTTACGAAACGATACCTTATACCGTAAAATGTTTGCCACGGTATTATTACTTTCGGAATAAATCAGCTCGTCTTGACTAAAACGTTTCGATCGAAGATTATAAATAATAAATATTATATTATAATAATTCGCGAAACAAAAAAAAAAAACCACGAAAAACGCCGTAACGTTCGTTTGGAAGTACTATTGAAAACCCTAACCGTCGTTCGACGATTTAGCGCGTATTTCGGAAAATATTTCGCCGGTCCAATTTTCTTTCGGACACAGGTTTTTCGATGTTTTTAATACGGCGTCGAAATTGGAAACGTTCCCGATAGTGTAGTTTTTGTTTGCCAATACCGTCGTTGGAAAACCGCGGCCATAAACCGGAAAATCGATATTATCGACTTCCCGCGTAACACTTCCGTTGTTTTCCCCGTTCCGTTTGGTCGAAAAAAAGCACCCACTTTCCGAACGTTCGAAACTAACTGCTTCTACATTTTTTTCTGCTCGTAATTTCAAATGTTCGAGATCCGGAGATTATGTTCGTGAAACGTAGACATTTTCGTGTCGTAAAACTAAGCGTAAATAATATGATCAACGCGGACGGAAGAATAAATTACACACACTCGCGCCCGACGTGTCGTTTCAGAAAATAAAAATAATCGGTAATTACGTTTTATTTTTATACGTTTCGTTCAAATCGTAATAACACACGTTTATAGACCAAACATTACCACTCGAAATTATAAACAACAAGATAAGAATTCGATAAACCGTTTTCCGACAATAATAGACTCATCGTTACGGACGAAATATAAAGCAGCGGTTCCCAAACTTCCATTAGCCAACAATTGCTTTTTTGTGAACCAAATTCTCAGCCGCGGTGATGGGTGCCTTGCTGTGAATACCTCGAGGAACGCACGGATAAAAAAAATGATAACTAGTTCTCATTAATAACGCGTTTAACGCAAATGATGTAATTACGGAAAAACGACGAAATACGATTTATGCGTACGGCCAACTAGTAGATTAATAAACGTTCGTAGTTAAAAATAGAAGAAAAATATTGCAAGGAAGTAAAATCGTCGTAAACGTGAAAAACGATATTAACGCGACGTACGTTTTGACAATGTTCCTTAGTTCGATTCGTGACGACAAACCGGAGACAATGGTCAGGCGGTTCTGCCGTTGAACCCATGGCGGTACGTAAATCACGTAAGTAAATGGCGAAGAGTATTTTGGAACGAACAAATCGCCGCTGCGATTTCACCTTCAGGTGAACTCCAATGTCGGGCTGGTGACGACGTCGATCAATCCGTCGTGTTCGGCCGAGAGTTTGGCACGAACCGAGTACGGACACGGCGGTACCCATCGGGCGACGGGATATTGTCGTTTGACGAACGATTCGTGGACAAATGTTGGTTGGCCGATTTTTGTCTTCGAGCGTACGTACTACTTTTGGATGCTTGCGTATTAATAACAAGTGGTGCCCTAAGGGGCCGCCGACTGGGAAAACGGAGGTGGCGATGAATTGTAGATAATTTTTATTTTCGTACGGGTCGCGGCGCACGGTTTATGAACCGCGGTTATATATCGTTTTCAATCGAGCCACTCTTAACGCGTTATTTCTCCGAATAAAATCGGCGTTTAATTCGATAAATTATCGTTTCAGAAATAGCGAATCGATTATTCCTATAACCTAACCGAATTGGGCGAAATTAGCGGCGGCGGTGGCACGTGTCAGTAACGCGTCGTGAAAAGCGCGCGTTTAAATAACGAATCGACACGGTGTGTCTAATCGGTAGCGCTCCCAGTATAACGTTAAAAAGTCCCGTAGGCGTCGGCAATTGAAAATCGGCTACCCCTTTGACGGTGAATACCGCGTTTCTAACGTTGTACCTCGTTAAATCCATACGACCGTGGTACCGCCGTCCGATTTTCTACGTTTGTATTTGGACGGCTCGCGCCGTTCGTCGCTTTACAAGTCGAAAATTGTCTCGTTGTTTTAACGAATTTTCGACATTTTTTATAATAAATCTACGAACGAACAACCGGTTGTACTACATGCGCACGTGTCGAACGTACACGCTGTTGCGAACGGTTACTACATGCGTCAACGAATTGCGTGTACGTACGTACATACGACGAACGTCATTCGATCTTTGACGAAATTCGCGCATTGGCGAAACAATAACAACGACGACATAAAGTTTCCGATCTTACGTAACCGTCGTGAGGTATTTACTAACGAACGAGTATTTCAGGTAGATATTACGTACGCGTGTATTTTTCGCGCGATCTACAAAAACAAAAAAAAAAACAAAAACAGAAAACGAAACGAACTTTAGCCTCCACGCCCGGCGTAAAGTTACCGACCGTTCGATACGTGCCGCGTACGCACGAAAAACGAAATAATTATTACTATCTCGAGCGCGGCGTTTGTCGAAATGGCGAAATCATTATACGATGATATACTATATGTACATATTATATGCATCGGACCGCACGTACGTATATCGATTCGACGGTTGTCGTCGAACCGAACAATACCGCACGGGTAAAAAACTTCCGATAAACGGTCGCCTCCTTAGTAACGGCCATTCTTGTTCTCGGTCTTACGCAACGTACGAAATGGAAAAGCGCGCGAAATTATTTTCGAAATATTTTTCGGGCGATTTATTCTATCCAACTTATGCGATAAACCAACGAACACAACGGCGGAATACTTTGTCGTGTTTCCGTCAGCGTCATATCTTTCCCCCCCAACCCGGTGTCAGTCGAAAGCGTTTCGAAGTGGCGTACATTGTGGCGGTCGTTACCGCTAAACGGAAGCTTTAAAACTCGACGACGAACTCGAGTTGTTTTTGAAATTTCACGCGCTTTCGTAGATAAATTTTGGAACAGCGTGACGAACAAATATATTCGCGAGTATTTTGCGGTTTACGCGACCCAACGAATATTACGCGATTTTGAAAACGGTATTCGACGGTGGTACCGTCGTTTAGACAATGTATACGCATCCTATACAGCGGTCGACTGGAAACGAACCACTTCTGTTAACGGTCACCTCTAATTAGCGGTCATTACTTCTGATTCCTTCGGTGACCGTTATATGGAACTTTCGATCTATATATATATATATAACTCTGTCTTTTTTTCACTCTACGTACAATTTTCACGTGTTCATTATCGTCGTATACACGTCGTTGTCATACACAAATTACTCGATATATTTAATTTGCTATTCGATCTGTCTTTTTACGAGAATAAATGATTCGTAATCATTCTCCTATTTTCTATTTTGAAAAATTAACCGCGCGATTTAACCACTTCACCGACCATCGTTATTAAACATGTGTACCTAAAACGGCGGCGGACATTTTTTAGCGTTTCATACTTTTCGAACTCTCTGTATATATTTATATATATCGTAAGTAGCTCGAGCGTAAGCTTTAGATTTATATAGTGTATAATATAAAATCAATATGGTTGTAGGTTATATAATACTCGGCGTTAGATTAAAACAAGTTTAATTTTTAATTGGTTAAATCTTAGTTCGTAGGTGGTAGAGATTTATTATTTGTTCTATTATTTCCGTGTAAATATGCACGCACATATATAAATATATATAAATAATAATCTATTTTCAGGTACATCCATATCGTTATAACTAAGACGGGCAGCGGTGATTATTAATAATCAGTTTTCAGACGTTCGAAACGATCGATCGGATATTTTCACGGGTAAGGTTGTTGTTTGGTCCGTCCGAACGTTTTATACGAAAGGGGGTAAAATATTACAACGTGTTTATTGTATTCGTGTTTCGTATATGCGTTGTGCTGTGATATATTAATAAAACACGTTGCTGCGGTTGCGTCAATGACATGACCCGCGTTGAACATCTCGGCCGACCTTTGCGCGACTACACATACGCGCCGTATAGGTATAATTATAAAGTGCCTACTTTGTTTTCATGCCAAAGTCCGCGCCCGCGCGATTTCGGTTTTGTTCTCTGTAAAAACCGTCCGTAGTAATTTCCCTACAATCACGTTACAACCGTTCGCGCCGTTGTAATAATACCGGGATCTTATTATTATTCCCGCGTACTCGCTACGAAACGTGTGGGCATCGCGCCGTCGTTCGTCGAAATAACGAACGAATCGATATCATTGCGAATCGATCGGTTATTTTCCGCGCGTGAACCTCGTCTACGTATTTATTCGCAATTACGTTAGAGAAGGAACGGTCGAGGTGGATTGGCGGTGACGGGTGTACGGGGGATGGGGATGTGTGCTATCCCTTCAACCCCGTTCCATCCGCACCCTACGCGATTTATTTCGAACGAAAAAATGCATCCGCTACCGCGAACTCGTTTCATTTTGGAACGACAACACTCCCGCGTATTGCGTCTATTATAATAATTTTATTCGTCAAAACTCGAATTTAATATTTATATTTCTCGCGAATTTGGTCAAATCTATAAATAAATCATACATAGCGATCTAATAATCGTTTTTCGTCCCTATGCTTACATTTTACGGTAGTTGTAATTAAATCGCGGAGACGGATCTACCCGGAAGGAATTTATTTAGGTACATTATACACCGCGTCAATTTTGACATACGGTGACTTGATATTCGAGTGTTCGAGACTTCGTGTACTATAATAACGTACTTTTTTTTCCACGTAATCGACAATACCCTCACTGGCCCGGAATGCCTGAAGGCAGTACTTCGGACCAATGAATCGCCTATAATAACGTACTGCAACAATGCTCGCGTAAATATACGTTTATAGCCTGTTGCGCGTGGATGGTGTATAATTAATCGTCGAATATAAATGCGTTTTACTCGTCCGATAATCCTTCGATAATAAACCGACAGTAAGTTTTAATGAATGATATATATATATAGTTATTTATTTATTTATAGGATCAATATAGAACGTATTTGACGTTTGTATCAAATCGTGACGTACGAAGTTAATTTCTATCAATTACGTTCGTTGGTATAAAAGTGACGCGTATCGAAGGAAAAATTCGGCGCGGACGGAATCGAACGACAACGACGTCGAATTGATAATATTAACACGCTCCAGAGTGTACACTAGCGGTGTTAGTTCCTGTATCGCGAAAACGTTTTCATTCGAATTCGACGATTGTTTCTTTGCTAATAACGAGGAAAACGTGCGTTCGGTCTACAACCGGACGACATTTCGAACGGGATTCTATTCGGGAGGAATACGTTACGTAATACTCGGCGTCTATTCGAATCGCCGACGGGCGTTCGTGTCGGGCCCGTTATTACGATTTCGACAAATTTTTCTCAACCGGTACTAGCTAGCGATGTTGGTGGCGAATCGCGGACCGCGTGAAATAATAATCAACGGCGGCGAACTATTTATCGAAGGGGAAAAAACCTCCGTTATTCGTTTCGTATCGCGCGGAACCGTACGGCAAACGATACCCATTATTATCGTTATATGCCGTCCAAACAAAAGACACCGGTTAAACACACGGATACGCGATATGCACGTACGGATGTAACTATTATATCGATACGGTGAAACGAGGCGCGCGCGTCGTCCGTAGTACGTACGTGAATATTTGGTTTTCCGGACGTTTGTTAGAAAATATTCGATTACCATACTCGCGGAGTAGAGTCATTCTTATACGACCCGCGACTATTATAACTGGTTTGTTGGGCACGCACGCGGAAGGCCATCGCCGTTCTCGGTTCTCTCGTGTACCTACATGAACTACACGGTTGTTACGAAAATGTTCGGGCGCCACGTTCGATCGTTATGCAAAGAAACGCGCGCAATACCGCGTACCGTGCGAAAAAATACGCGTATTTATTATATAAGTCAGGCTAAGTTTTGCAAGGCGTGCCACGTCGACGTCGAATCGCGGCCGTTAATCGATCGAGAAACGTTCGTGGTAAAATCAATTTTTCGTTTTTTCGATCGTACGCGCGCGCCAGTATTTCTAAACGGTATTTCTTATATTCTTAACGCGCAGTCGGTCGTCGTACTCGAGGGCCGAGAAACTCGGAATTCTCGACGATCGCACGAAACCGCGCGTTTTTTGTCTTTCTCGTCCGACGTAATTCGTTATTTTAAAAATGTTTACGTAAAAATGTACGCGATCCAGAGTTCCGTTACGGCGCTTAAGCGTATTGGCCCGACCGTCGTCGAAATCATTTACGCCGGGCGTATTTGACAATTTTTTCGAAAAATACTTTTACAGGGATATTTTAGACTAACAAACGGCAAAATATTTCGGTACAAATCGTCGCGTGTTATTTAATCAATCACGCTCAAACGCCATGGTCGCCGATGTATAGATCGCGTAAGTCCAACGTGTTTCGTATTAATTATATATATATATATATCACACGTTAGATCATTGTATTTACGCGTAATCGTGTAATTATTTCGATTATTTTTCAATTATATAAGACTCCTCGAATTAACGGCTGTTCAATTTGGCATAGCGTAATTCTACACACCGTACGTAATAAAGGCAATCCATTCGGGTCAAAAATCGCTAACCATACCGTGTACACCTACAATATTATTTTATCGCCGCGCAGCGATAGAATAAAGGTGAACATCTCCGTATTGCTGTAACAACGGCGGTATACGGCAACGAGTTTAATAATATTACATAATTCTAGAATAAAGAGGTATTGTTTACGATTTATTTCGAACAATAATTTTCATTATAGGCGCGCGCCTATATTATAGGGATTAGTTTGATAAAGCCTTATCGATTTTATTTTATTGCGACGAGGTAGGTACATTATCGAGGGGGGGACATTAAGCCGACCTGGAAAAATCGTTTTTATACGTACGTAGGTGACATATTTTATCGGATATACGATATATTCCGTGCGCGATTTACATCACCTCCGCGGCAAATTCGATTTCGTAATGAAGCGTCGGAAAAGCGATCGCCGATTATATCCTCCCCCTTTAACTACAAAGACCGTTCGCTGGTTTTATACGAAAAGTGTCCTTTATTTGAGCCTTGTTGGTCGCTGATACCCTACCACTCATCGGGACGCTTTTTTTTGTACGATTACGAACGATAAAAAATGCGCTTCTATCTATTCTGACGAACGGGCTCGTGGTACCGTGCGACACATCGTTGAAAGTTAAAAAACGTCGAGATCAAACGAGAAAACGACTAATTTTCGAATTGCTTGACGTTATCGAGTCGCCACGAGTCGTATTATAATACGCACGAACCCCAGTCGCCCGACTATTGTCACTCGCGTACCTCGACACTGTATATGTGTGTGTGTGGTGTACCTGCTTTTGAAACTAGTTTATACATGGGCTGTGTATAGGAGATGTTTGATTTAATTTCTACAAACGTTTCCTCGAGTAATAATATAATACCGAGAATATAAATGTACTATACAAGATCGGTAACGTTACCGAAGTAGTAAGTTGTGTCAGTGCGTAGGTAACGAAATACGACACTCGATAAATACTAGCGAACGATTATTTCGATTTTTATTTAAATTCGTAACGTAAAACGATACATTTTGTATTTTTCTTTTTTGTCGGGGTGACTTTAAATTTACATTCGTATCGAGCAGTATCGAATACTTTCTTGGAATACCCACGTAATCGTCGAATACGTTTCGGTAGTGTTTTCCGCATACGGATGGTGGGTGGGGGGATATTTTTAATTTCGATCGA
Organism: Geopemphigus sp. TES_GeoC_2020; assembly: GCA_025469175.1. Taxonomy (NCBI): domain Eukaryota; kingdom Metazoa; phylum Arthropoda; class Insecta; order Hemiptera; family Aphididae; genus Geopemphigus; species Geopemphigus sp. TES_GeoC_2020. The sequence continues at coordinate 37,523 of JAIPRN010000234.1, read as the reverse complement.
CGACCAGCTGTGTACGCAACGAACTTCTCGAAATACGCGCGGAAAACGTACGTATACAAAAAGAAAACCGTACCTGTAGATAACGTCGTTATCAACAAACACGGTTATCACTGAATATAACGATAACGATGAAATCGTTTCGACGTTTGAAAATAAATCTGTCGCGTTCTCGATCGTGTCCGTTACGGTTCGTGTAATTCGTTTTCGCCCCTCTCCCCCCCCATTTCTATTCCGAATTAATACGTTTTTTCCGGCAAGTCGTCCCCTTTATCGTCGCGCCGCCGTAGGGATGGACGCGCGCCGCGAGACCAGCGTGCACTGGTTCAGAAAAGGCATGCGCGTGCACGACAACCCGGCGTTTAAGTTGTCGTACGAGACGAAAACGGGCGGCGGCGAGCGCTACGGGCTCCGGCCCGTCTACGTGTTGGACCCGCATTTCCGCAAGCACGTACGCGCGGGACCGAACCGCTGGCGGTTCCTGCAGCAGTGCCTGGCCGATCTGGACGCGACGCTCCGGAAACTGGGCACGCGGCTGTACGTCGTTCGGGGCGTGCCGGACGTCGTGTTCCCGGACCTGTTCGCCAAGTGGAACGTGAAACTGTTGACGTACGAAACGGACACCGAGCCGTACGCCCGCGGACGCGACGAACAAGTGGAACGGTTGGCCAGCCAGCACGGGGTTAGTGTGAAACGCGCGGTGTCGCACACCATTTACGACACGGAGTCGGTGCTGCGAGCGAACGGGGGCCGCGCGCCGATGACCTATCAGAAATTCGTGTCGGTGGTCGGTTCCATGCCGGCTCCCCGTCGTCCGATACCCGCGCCGGACGCGTTGCCCGCGGAATGTCTGCTGGCCGACGACGCGAACAATGACGGCGAGTACGACGTACCGACGCTGGACGAACTGTTGACGTTGAAAGGCTTTGGCGCCGGTGACTTGAAACCGTGTCTATACCCGGGCGGTGAAACGGAAGCGCTGAGGCGTTTGGACGAACGTACGGCGAACAAAACGTGGGTGTGCAAATTCGAAAAACCCAACACGTCGCCGAACAGCCTGAAACCCAGCACCACCGTGCTGAGCCCGTACATGAAATTCGGATGTTTGTCGGCCAATCGGTTTTATTACAGGCTGAAGGAAGTCATCGGCAACAGTCCGCACTCAAAGCCGCCCGTGTCGCTGATCGGTCAGCTGTATTGGAGGGAATTTTACTATACGGTGGCCGCGGCGACGCCGAATTTCGACAGAATGGTCGGCAACCCGATCTGTTGTCAAGTGCCGTGGGACGATAACCCGGACGCGCTGGTGGCGTGGACGAACGGCAGGACGGGGTATCCGTTTATCGACGCCATCATGAGACAGTTGAGGGACGAAGGTTGGATACACCATTTGGCCAGGCACGCCGTCGCGTGTTTTTTGACCCGAGGGGACCTGTGGATATCGTGGGAATCCGGGATGGCCGTGTTCGAGGAGTTTCTGTTGGACGCCGATTGGTCGATGAACGCCGGCAACTGGTTGTGGTTGTCGGCGTCGGCATTTTTCCATCAGTTTTACAGAGTGTACAGCCCAGTGGCGTTCGGCAAGAAGACGGACAAGAACGGCGATTACATCAGGAAATACGTGCCGGAATTGGCCAAATATCCGGATCGGTACATATACGAACCGTGGTTGGCGCCAAAGGCGTGTCAAGAAAGGGCCGGGTGTGTGGTCGGAGTGCATTATCCGAACCGGGTGGTGGTGCACGAGAACGTTTACAAAGAAAACATCGCGAGAATGTCGTTGGCCTATAAGAGCGCCAAGGTCGGGAAAAGTTCCGGCGGTAATAGTTCGAAGAATTCGTCGTCTCCCGTCAAAAAAAGGCGGAGAAAAAGCTAAAAATCTAAATTATTCGGTACGTATTTCGTAAGCATTTTCCATTTACGATCTTTCGTAATTTCTTGCCCCGCCAATCGGCTTTGTTGTTCGTAATCAGCCGGCGTGTAAATATTTTTTTTTTTACAATAAAGGATCATTAATTTTTTATCCCGTTCGTCATTGTACATGTTCCGTGATCTACGTGCGCGTCCTACATCCTTTTATTTTCGAACGGTCAACCTAAGACCCGTTCAAGGTCGTATGGTATCCAACTTTTTGGATTAAATCAAATTAATTTTTGGGTTAAAATCTTCAATATCAACCGTCATATACAGAGATTTCGATCCAAAATTCTAGGCGCTACATTTCAAAAGCTCCATTTAACGTTTCAAACAATTTCCTCCATTATGATTTTAATAAAGTCGCACTGTGTCATTAAATTAGCTAAATTCCACTACGAGAGCTTTAATAATCCACTAACTCACTATTCCCAATTCACCGATTATATAATCCTCGTTCGTAACTATCCCGAGTAACCTCGAAAAAAAAACTAAATAGTCGAGGGATATGGTAACCTGATTATATAAAAATAATTTACGATAAACAAAAAAAAAAACACGTGAACTTAATAACTACTAATTAGTGACGAAGTATCTCCAACGGGAGACCGCTTTATTCTGTCTCCTATCGTTGTATCATATAACGCCTTATTGTTTATCATGCGTAACAGACGGCTAAATAAAACAAAATTACCGAAGAAAATCGCAATGATGTATTAGCATCGTCGACGCGAACCTTGAAACGAGAAAAGAAAAACAAAGTATCAGCCGCGTATTGACGTTACGTACCTAAAAACCGGTTACCACGGTAATAAACACGATCGGTAAGCGCGCGTTAGCGGGAAAAATTAACGTCCATCCGAAGATCGATCGGCGGATATACGATCTCAGGGACGGCGTTTCCAGTTTTTTTTTTTTCGTTTATTTACAATCGTAAAATTTGCCATATTCCCGAGCGTCCGACGACGACGGTGGCAAGGGCGCAAATTTCGCCGCTCGACGGCGGCAGCACGATGACGTGTACGCGCTTTTTATTGGTCGACCGAAAGTGGTGCGATCGTCGCGGTCGCCCGTCATTTGTCGCCGTTTTCCACTCGCCGCCGCGCCGTCGTGGCCGGGCGCCCGCGTAACCACGTCGTCACGTGTACGGCGGCGACCGTTTTCATTTAACCGGGCGGCACGGTCGCGCGACGCCAGGTACACTCATGGCCGGGTCCGTGGAACGAACGGTATGCGCGCGCGCGGTTCTTCCACGAACGAGACGTGCTGACGGACCACTTACCGCCGGCCAGTGGTCTACGTACGCACGTTCGTTCGACCGTTTCGGGACGTGACGTCAGCGACGACCGTTATCGCCACGGTCACCCGTGTCCGCGAACACCGTACGCGGTGTGTACACAACGCGATTACGTCCCGTGTGCGCCGTCGTGGTGAGGGGCGCGTTCGAAAAATATAAATAACGTTATTGTCGAAGAATAATTCCGTAAATAGTGACGCGTCGTCGTCGTATTGTTATCGTTTAGTACGCGAGCGCCGCTCGTTGTCCGGCAATACGTACAATTTGAATTGTACGGTTTATAAATATCCGATTTTTCGTGCACGTCCGTCCGGCTACCTACGTGGCCGCTGCTACATTACGGCTCGCCGCGTTCGTCGACTGTCGTAATATCACCGCGCGTGTGTTAACCGATAATAGTAATAAAAACAACAACAAATCGATCGGTTTATCGATCCGGGTTCATCGCGGTTATCTCCGTCGGTCGGAAAAAGAAAGTCGTCTTCGGGACCCCGTCTACGCACGTTAGAAGTGGTGGAGCGGCGAGCGAACGTCACGCCGTTCGCTTATTTGAACCGCGGACACCGTCCAATTCTCGCGATCGTTTCCGCGCTTCGGTCGTCAGTGTTCGTTCGTCCGTCCGTTCGTTTGTCGTCATTTGCTCCGTTCAGTTTCCATTCCACCGTTGTGTTCTCGGGTCTCGGTAATAGTAGTAGTAGTAGTTGTTGTTGTTGTTAGTACCCTACAGACCGGCACGCCTTTGTGAAACTGTTCGCGCCTGACCGTTCCCTCAATTTTTCTTGTCCATCCGAGTGTCGCGGCCAACTGCGGGCCTCTTGATAACGGAAACGCCGTCGGACGAAAAGGTAAGAAACGTATTATATCGGCGTTTTCGTCGGAAAATTACTCGAAATTTACCCGATTTTCCGTGTTAGTCGCGCGAACCGTGTTCGGGCCTTTTTATCCACCCACTCGATAACGGTAGGGTCTTCTTGCTCCTGACTACAAGTATGATATAAGCACTTTCGGCACAAAGGTCGACGTGTTTCGCGCGACCTCGTTGCAATAAATTTGAATTTTTACGACGAATTATTCTTTTTTTTAACGATATCCTGTTTTGATCTAGCGTCTGTTTTTTATTATCATTAGTACGCGTTCGAATTTGCCTGTTTAATTCGTTTACGAAAATTAGATAATGTAACGACGTTACGCTTTAATATAATTGCCATTAATTAACGTCACGTTTGTGAAGTAGTTATCTATTTTTTTTTTGTTGAAACTCGTTTTACTTGTATGTAATATTTTGTACATTCGTAATGTACCATTTCGAAGTCCGAAAATTTATTTTTAGGGTTTCTTCTGGAATTGTAGATTGTGTTTTTATCATATTTGTACATAATACACACATTATAATTAGTATACATATCCCATATATTTGATTAAATCTCTCTTTATATCCATCCTAATCATTATTTTAGTATGTGACATTTAATTTTCGCTAATTTTAAATGTTGTTTAATTAATGTCAGACTGACATTCACCAAGTCGTTCTATTAATTTATATATGTACATACGTAATTAATTTTAATACCTGTCAACAATAATGTATAAATTAATCGATCAATGTTCCCTATTCTGTTTTAATCTATTAAAATTTTTTCATTCATATTTATAGTTTTAAAATCAAAAAGTGCATTGTGTAGGTACCTATCACAACATAAAATTAGCTGCCCTTGAAGTTATATACTATCTCATATACATATATACATATTAAATTTCAAATTTGATTTCTACAATATTTAGTTAATTTCAATGACAATCACGAGATACTAGATAGATAATATATGATATAATATGTACAAGTACTTGATTTATATATAGTAAATACAAATGTATATATATCTAAATACATTTTAATTTTAAGATTGCTTGATATTTAGCTTTTAGATAGATGATTGAAATTTTATAAATATTTGAAATTTAAAGTTTGCTTAATTAATGTATAATATTTAATAAAATTAGCAAAAAAATCTGTATCATGCCAAAAAAAAATATTTGATATTTTAATTATAGTTCAATGTTGATAATATAGTATTAATTGATTATAAAAACAACAATTTACAATATGCAAAGTATAATCTGTATATTTATGTTACTACATATATAATTTGCAGACATAACGAATCAGTATAAGATTAGGATGAAATAATTTATTTTTAAATTACTTTTTTCAGATTTTAGTTCATATTTTGTGTCGACGTAATTTTAAATAAAAAATTAGGTTTTAATTTTATTTATTTATGTAATTATTTTGTTTTCATATTTGAAAACTATATTTTTAGATTTTTTTATATTTTTTTACTTATGAAAATGCATTAGGATATAAATAAGTATAAGTTTATTATTTATTCAATAGTGTTTAAATGTTTATTAATGTCCTTTGTCATTTTGATTTAATATATTTTATTTTGTATGTACAACAGTTAACATTGAAATAGGTAATTGATGTGATTAAATTATTTTTTTCAAGTCTAATACATTTCTTGGATATTTATGATATTTATATATAAAACCTCATTATTACTGTTGACAAAAGATTTAACAACGAAGAATAAATATTTGTGAAATGCATAATGTATAATATACATCTATATTTTTAAATAATTTACTTTGAAAGACCTTGATATACTTACCTAATACTTTATGAGAAGAAAATCGTATAGTATACTAACACTATATTGTTAATTAGATTGGTTGAACTTAGATATATGTTTTGAGGTCATCTTGAACAACATATAATACAGAGTTTAATAAACGAGATTTTGAAACAAAACCTGTTTCAAAGTGTAGTTCATATCCTTGTTTTCTATTTTTTTTTATAAATCGGTTGTTACTATTTATTTGTTATTTTGAATTATAAAATTATATTATTAATTTGGTTAATATTTATTTAGGTAGAGTACTAAATTCATTCCAAATTTTAATTTTTACAATAAACAGTTCGTTCAGTTGCTCGTTTATTATTATTTTTATTTTGGTTTTTACTTAATAAATATAAACATATTGAGTAGGTAATTTTTTTTTAATAATGGAATAAATGGATACCTAAGTTACCCTCATTAGATTTTCATTAGATTTTTATAAACTAAGGTTTAAAAATATAAATGTGTACTTCTAATTTTTGTTTTAAGTGTTAAACCTATTTTTTATTATTAAATTATTTAGTACTTTATTAATCATGCACCTTTGCGGTTGTTTTGTTTCTGTGGCACTCTTTTATTCTGTCCTAAATATAACCCTGTAAATAAAACATGTAACTATAATATTGATGACAAATTGAAATATTACCCTTTAAATGTAAAAAGGACCTAAATTTATGAGATTTTAAATTAAAGAACAATTTTTCCTTTTTATTCAATTGATTAATTAGAAAAATGACCACATACCTTTTTCTTAAGTATTTTTTTTTTACTTGTATGATGGAGAAAAGTAACAAACATGGATTTGACAATAATATAAAAGCTTAAATATCTCATTTATTTATTGTATGTATTTATTTTCTAATGTTCTTGACTGAAATATGTTAATTGTAGACATTTTTTATTGAGTTTGTAAGTGTGACATAGTTTACATCAATATTACAAATTAATGATGTATTTTTAATACCTTATAATCTATTGCATAAAAATTTATTAACGATTATAAATTGAATTTAAGCGAAAAATTATATTTTCTAAATCTTTTGTTCAAGGTTATAATTTTTTATTACATAATAAAATGTTGTTATTATGAATGATATAAAAGTCTGAACATACATATATTGTATTTAAAAAAAGTAATAAATGAAATTGTCATATAAATGATTACAATTAAAAAAATAATGAAATATGTATTGTGAAATTAAATTTACACTTTGGTCCATGTTATGTATTAAAACAAAAATTAGAAATAAAATAGCAAAAACTCAAAATAAATTGAAACATTACGACCAAAAGGAATTCTATCTTAGACAGATTTCATCATACATTTATTCTGTTATTAGTCAAATTGTGTTTTTAAAATAAATTTGTTTTTCTTTTTGTATTAAGAAAATTGATTTATATGGTATTTGAAATATTATTAAAATTCACATTAATCGATAAAACATTACGCATCGAAATATTTATAAAATTAAATAATTTTTTAATACCAATTTGATAGACATTATGAAAATAATAAAGGTGTTTTTATTCATAAGGTCAAAATAAATTTACATTTAAATTATATTTTAATTTATAAAATATTTTATTATGTACCTATGAATGTAATGATCTGTAGAACGCTAATGAAATGTTTATATGTTAATATAATCGCTTATATTTAACAATAATATGTACTAATAGAGTTAAGGAAATAGGATTATGGATAGAGTAAATAGACAAAGATAATAATTATGACGTAAATATATATGTAAAGCTTATACATAGATTACATCTATTGTTTTTGTAGTTATTACGTTAAAAAAACCAAAAATGATTGTTATAAACAATAATTATTTTAAACAATTAACTTTAAATTTGTAAAATTTAAATAATAATATATTATAATTGGTTATATATCATCATTGTTAGTTTTATATTAGATAAAATTGTAATTAATTAGGTAAAGTATAAATATTTAAAAAAATATTTTGCTTAGATTGTAGATTCTTATTGAATACTTATTTATAATAAATAATGTAATTATTGATAGATTATAGTGTTTTAATTATATTTTTTCATCATAATTAGATTAAACAGTTTCCTATCTATTTATAATGATTTGTAATCCATTTTGATAATAATTTTTTTTTTCAGTATTATTTCATTCATAATGAGTGATGATGGTAATATAATTCCAACTGTTATGCAAAACGGTGGAAATCAGTACAAGTTGAAAGAGGTTAGTTTCAAATTTAATAAAATAAATAAATTAAAATAAAACACATTTTCCTTTATTATGTTCATTAATATTATTGTTATTTTCTTTTATAGAATTCATTTTTACCTAGCAATACTATAACTGGAAGTGATACCGAAATGAGGTTTGTATTTGAAAAAGATATGTATAAAATAAAATTTCTAAAATAGTAAAAATATGAGCTTATTAAAATAAAATAGAAAATAATGTGTATCTATGTAGAATTTAACGATTATTTTTGATTTTGTTTTTTTATGTTCTATGCTGAAGTTTTGACAATTTGAGTCGAACAGAATCCTGTAAGTGCTTATTGGTTTATTTTACGTTTATGTTAAAACAAAATATAATATAATTGTTAATTTTTAGTTGGGCCAGATCAAGTACTACCTGCTTTCCAAAAATATACATATGAAGCAAATGGCCGAGTTACATTATGCATTGAAAGTGGTGCTGATATTACTCCTGTATCTGTACCTGGGCTTCTGTCAAAGGCTGCAGAAGAATGTGGAGATCTAACAGCTTTAAATTATAAATTGAACAATAAATGGGTCAAAGTTACTTACAAGTATGTATTGTTATTTATAATTTAATTGAAAAGTTTTTATGAACAGTTTTATTATTATTATTTAGAGAATATGAACAAAATGTACGGACTACCGCTAAAGCTTTTTTGAAATTGGGTCTTGAAAGATATCACGGAGTTTGTATTATTGGTTTCAATTCTCCAGAATGGTTTTACTCAGATTTAGGAGCCATTTACGCTGGGTAAGTTAATTATTATTATTTTTTGTAACTTTTAAGAATACTTCAATACGTTATTCAATTTATTATGTATTTAATTTTGTAATTTTACCAAATCAATTTTAATTAATTTAAAATTGTTTCAAAATAATTATTGTTGATATAGTGGTTTTGCTGCTGGAATGTACACAACAAATCTTGTTGATGCCTGTCTTCATTGTTTAAAGACGAGCCAAGCAAATATTGCTGTTGTTGAGGACGAAAAACAATTGGAGAAAATACTATCGATCAAAAGTCAACTGCCCCATTTGAAAGCCATCATTCAATATGAAGGCAAACCAACTGTTGAGGATGTTCTATCTGTAAGTATTTATCACAGTCTTACTATTTAATATAAATATACTTTTCAGTTGTGTAATAATTAAATCTCGTTTAATGGCTAAACTTTAAGTTATTTTATAAATTGTAATTTAATATATTTTAATTTTCGAATTTTACTAGTGGGAAGATGTGATGAGAATTGGGGCGGCTGAATCTGATGACAATTTGAATGCTATATTAAAAACAATGGGTGTAAATGAGTGTTGTACATTAGTGTTTACGGTAATATATAATTAAACTTTTAGATTTTACTCGTATTAATATTTATCAATTATTTCGTTTCACATATAGTCTGGTACGGAAGGTCCATCAAAAGCAGTTATGGTTAGTCATGATAATCTCACATATAATGCACATATTATCACCAAATTTTTCTCTTTGTCGATTGGCAAAGAAGTCCTCGTGTCATATTTACCTTTAAGCCATGTAGCGGCACAAGTATGTTAATTTATCTTTGTATAAGCAATATTGTATTTAATAAAAACAAATTGCAGATCACGGATATATTTAGTGCTATTACAGTGAGGGGTCAAGTATACTTCGGCGAAAAAGATGCTTTAAAAGTTTGTTTACTTTAATTAATGCTTAATGTATACATTGTATATGTATCGAATAAGTACATTATTTTTTACTTTTACAGGGTTCTTTAGTGAGTACACTTCAAGCTGCTAAGCCTACAGTTTTCATGGGCGTGCCACGTGTTTGGGAAAAAATTAATGAAAAATTAGTCAGCATTGGCAGAAAATCGGGTTCTTTGAAGAAGTACATCGCTAGTTGGGCAAAAGAAGTCAGTTTACATCATTATGAAGAAGCTATGACCGGGTTTGTGTTATTATTTGTTACGAATGATAGTGTTTTTTATTATTCATTTTTCGATTAGTTAATTCACAATTATAATCTGATATATGTCAAGTATGTTTTAATACATGTTAACTTCTATATTTGAGTTGAACGCTTTGAATTTTTTGTCCCATTTTAATGAAACTTGTTTTTTTGTATTTGAAAGGGATCAATAGTTGGTTATGTGTTTGATTGTAATTATAATTTTTATTATTGTTTCATTACAGGGTTGAAAGAGAAACATATTCATATAGATTCTTTAGATGGTTGATATATAATCGAATCAAAAATGCCATTGGTTTTGATAGATGCAAATATTTTATTTCGGCCGCCGCCCCAATATCGGTGGAAATAAAGAAATATTTTATGAGTTTGGACATACCTTTGTGTGAGGTAATACAATTAATGATTACGTTATAATTGATTGAGCAATGCGTTCGTATTTTATATTTTATTTATGGTTTGTCATTCTTTAGGCATTTGGAATGTCCGAATGTGGTGGCGCACATACATTGAGCTTACCAAATGATGAACATGTAGCTGGTGTGGGAAAGACTTTGGACGGAGTTAAATCAAAAATTGATAAACCTGATAAAGATGGCAATGGCGAGGTATAAATGATCTATATTTATTTCAAGTCATATTATAATTATTTGTTTATTTGACATGTTCAGTTGTGCATATATGGACGTCACGTGTTTATGGGTTATTTGGGCCTACCTGAAAAGACAACAAGTACTATAGACGAAGAAGGTTGGCTTCATTCTGGTGATATAGCACAAATAGATGATAAAGGGCATGTCACTATTACCGGCAGAATAAAGGTAGAAATAATTGAATAACAGAAAAGCGTTTTATTGTCAATTTTCATTCTGGTTTTTTTTCATTTTTAGGAATTATTAATTACTGCGGGCGGAGAGAATATACCTCCTGTAATAATCGAAAATAACGTTAAAGCTGAATTACCTATTGTCAGCAATGCATTTTTAATTGGGGATAAGAGGAAATTTTTGTCCATATTATTATCATTGAAGGTATTGGTGGTTTTTCTTTTTGTTTGTAAAATGTTTCATTATGTATTAATTGTATTAATGTGTTTTATGTTCAGTGCGAAGTCAATGCTGAGGGTGAGCCGTTGGATGATTTAGTACCAGAAGTGATTTCGTGGCTGTCGTCGCATAATTGTAACTTTACGAAAGTGTCTGAGGTTGTGGCGAATAAACCTAAAGAAGTTTTCGACGCCATACAAAAAGGCATTGACAAAGCGAATAAGAAAGCTGTGTCAAATGCACAAAAAATTCAAAAGTTTGCACTTCTGCCAACTGATTTCTCTTTGCCTACTGGTGAATTAGGTAAGCTAAATTTTTTATTTTTACGATTGATCATTATTGCGTTACAGTATTTGTAAATTCTGCGTCGTACTCGGTAACTGTATTATTAAATTATATATATATATATTTATTTATTTATCATCCTTCATAATGTTAAAGTGGATTTTAAATTAATTTTTTTTCCGTTATGACCGTTATAGCTGTGTAGTGATTGTAATTATTTGTCTCTCCCCCTTTTCAAGGTTAAGTATACTGTATAATTTTTGTGTTATAATTATGTCAATAATGAAACAACATGTACTATAATGGGAACAAATTGTGTGTGTTAGGAATTAAATGTAATTGTTACATAACAAATATGATTAAAGATGATTCAAATTGTTAACGTTTAAATAATAACGAATAATTGTCGTCTAAGTTATTTAGATATTTAAAAAAAAAAATTATCAAAAATAATCACCGATGGCTATTGTTTGATTTTGCAGGTCCTACATTAAAAATCAAACGTCCCACGGTGAACAAAAAATACGAAGATTTAATCGAAGAGTTCTACAAGAACTGAAGGTTACTGAGAGAGGCAGTAGTTAAAAGACAATTTCTGTCAAATTCACACAATGAACGAGTAAAGTACAGAAAATACAAACAATTATTGCTCACACACGGTATTTACAATAATCGGCCATGTTCTTTTTCATTTTGTACCAGTGCAGATAAATTTGTAAACGTTATGTAAATTTACCTTTTTAATTGTATATCTTCTTCCCTCCTTCACCCTGCCCCATAGAAACTGTTATTGTGTACTTAAATACGAGTAAGTTTTTTTTTTTTGTTTTTATTATATTTTCCGATACCTCGTGATCTGAATTTGTACTGGCATTGTGTACAAAATGTGTTTATTTGTAGGTAACTATGTAGCATCTTTTTAATTTAATTATTTTGAATAGTCGAATTATTATTGTTTTAGCAGAAATATTTTTGTTGTGATATTATTTTTTTTTTCAAAAAACGAAAAATGCAATTAAAAATGTTCACGATATATATATATATATATATATATATATATATATAGGCAGTTATTTTTATTAAACATTATTGCTTAATTGAAAAAATGAATTTTCAATAACGAAACGCTGAACATTACGAAATTGTTATTTTTTTAAATATGTTACAAAAGATTAAAAATTTTCTCGCACGATTTTGAGGACAAAGTTTATATACATTTATATATATATATATATACACAATTATAATATCGTCAATTATTTTCAACGTTTGGTCCATTTTGGAAATTTTATGTTGCAACGATTACGGTTAAAAATAATATATATCGTCCGTAATTCTAAGCGGTTATTTTTTTGTTAAAATATATAACATTTTTTTATTATAAACAAAAAAAATTGTACAACTTAATCCCCTCTCAGTTAAACGATTTTGGATTAGGAGAGCTATGTTTATGGTATTTCATTAGTCTTAGAATCTATACATTTTATAGTATGGTTTCGTTTGTTAATTGTTTTATCGCTTTTGTTTTATGTATAGTATCCATACGATTCGTTTCTCTTTTTTTTTCTCATTTCAACAACCAACTTGTCTGTTATCGGCTTAATAAATCGTCGATTTTCCGGAACATTTTTGTACAACTGTGTGTCGCATCAACAATAATATTTGTAGCGACGTAATCGTCGTTTCGACGGATTTAAAAACAAACGGGAAGAAAATACGTTTTTGTTTTGTTATTGCGCGTTAATTGAACGATCGGTCGGTGGTGGTTGTCCGTTCCTTTTCGTGTATGCAAATGTTCCGATATTTAAAAAAAAAAATTTACCGTTCGGAAGAAAAACAAATATTGTTTTCGGTTTTTCGTCCAAAACATGTGATGTTCTTTTTGTTGTATTCACACGCCTTGTTCGAATTGTCGATAAAAATATATACGAATTTCGTAAAACGAAGACAATAAATCGTAGCGGATTAAATAATTATTTTTTCGTTTGAAACGCCGTTTTTACGTACTTAGTAGTACGCATATATATGCGTTTTTTTTTTTTTTAAATTATATTGTCAAATTTGTTTGATATTTTTTCACACACACACACACACACACACACACACACATGTCGGAGATAAACGTGATATTTTATTTATGTACAATATTTGATAACGAAGCTTTTAAGAATAAACACGAATCTATTACTCGCTGTTCGTAACGCGTTGATGTTTTTATGTTGCGACAATTATTGCTGTACTCGTAACAACAAAACGACACTGTAAAACCGGTAACTTTTTGGTATTGGTCGTTTCACAAACGGCCAAAAAAATTACGGCGCTCCGTGTCCGGCCCGTGGTTGTGTGCCGACAAGTGTCCGTTTTTGGTCTCTTTCCGGAGCGTAATCGACATCAATTTTCGTCGGACGCTCGCGTTTACGCTCCGACGAAGAAAAGCGTTTCCGGCCTATGTAGGCGCTCGCACAAACAACCGGGCGCCGTTTCGTTTTCGTCCACCCGGTGAGACGAGTGCCCGTCGAAAACGGCCCTTGGATTTCGTAGTACGCCGAGAGATTTAGTATTTCCGAACGCCGTCGGTCCGCGAGTTTTTATTTCGGTTATTCGATAGATAAACGCCACGCCCCGCCGTTTCTCGCGGCCAAGAACTCCGGACTTTTTCGGCCGGTTGGAGAGGATTTGGGGGGGGGGGTAGCCGTCTTCGCGTACCACGGAATCGTGACGAAATGTCTTCGCGTATTTTCGACGAATCGGACGATCTTCGTCGCCAGACAGCGTCGTGCCGGTCCCTCCTGTCCCGGGTCCGTGACCGGCATAATCCCGAGCGGGATAGAGTTTAGGTATGCCCCCCCCCTTCACGTACATTTACCACGAACCGTACGGGAAATAACGTCGCGTTAGTGATGAACGAAGAGATAACGTTCCGGTAATTTTCGTCGGAAAAAAAAAATTGAAGCCAACGGGCGCCGACAAGCGTTCGCCACGTTCGTAATTACCGTTTTGACGAACGTCCGCGCGTTCTCGACAAACGGTCGTATTGTACCGCGCCAAATAACACCGTTTCGATTGGTCGAGCAAAACAACGTTTCGAAAACGTCGTCGTACTCGCCGAAAACGGTAGCGAACGCGTGTCCGATTTCCGTTGGTTCCGACGACGGCGAGACTAAATTCGCCCGACGAACGGTTTCGGAGGGCCCCGGCGAGGATGTTTGTCGACGATCGTTTTCCGTCGGGTTCCGAAAAGTTCCGACTGAACGGGCGGGACTGCGTAATTAATAACCACCGCCACGGTCGAAGTGAAACGACGTACGTAAAAAAAAAACCGAACGTCGTACAGGACCGATCGTAACCGTTCGATCCCTCTGGACGTCGGAAAGTTACTCGGGAAACCGTTCGTTTACGATGGAACGACCTAACCTAAAACGCGCGCCCTTGTGTGTGTACATGTGACGGCGGCGTCGAATATTTCGGGATATCGAACGATAAAACGCACGACGAACGAAAGTAGTAACCGCGGTTTAATCGTGAAGCGAATACAAAATATGTAAAAACCGAACGTTCGGTCACTCGCCGACCATCCGGTCGAGTTCGGGCAACCGTTCCTCGACCAACTTTTCCACCTGCACCTCGTCCAGCAGCGTCTGGACCTTCATCTTGATGGGCTCCTCCAGCGCGTCGACGATGACGTGCCGCAACAGGGACGGCAACGAGTTGACCGCCACCTCGATAACGTAGTCCAACGGTTCCCGGCGGTCCATGGCCATCGTCACGTTGCCCACCTCTATCTGTAGGCTATCCAACACCGGTTTGTTGCGCACGTCCAACGTCTGGTTGACCACGGCCCGCACCTGGATGTGCTCCACCGTGAAGTTCGACACGCCCGTCCGGCCGTACGTCTTCACCAGGCCCAGCTCGTACCGCCACCGCAGCGAACCGTTCACCGGGCCCGTGACCACGTGCACGGTCATCTGGAGCACGGGGCCGCGGATCTGCAGTCCGACGTCGCCGACGCGACGGAACTCGGACAGCCCGGACACGGTGAGCTCGCTGACGGTGAAGTTCAACGGGCCCTCCTTGACGACCGTGCGGCCGAGCACCCGGTACGGGTCGAAACCCATCCGGCGCACGTACGCCCGGCCCTCGGCCATCGCCAGGTCCAGCACCGGCACCTTTAGTTTGGGCAGTTTGCTGGTGATGGCCCGCACCTGGGCGTTCACGTCCGTCCGCAGGTTGGTGTTCACCTCGTTGATGATGAACGGTTTCACGCCCTCGAACATCACCGAGCCCAACGAGCTGATCGCGCTCTGCAACATGGTCGCCGTCAGGCCCAAGTTCTTGAAGTCCAGCTCGCAGTCCCGGAACCGCATGTCCATCTCCGTCTCGTCCGCCTGCAGGTCGCCGTTTTCGTCCGGCACCAGCACCGCGGCCGCCTCCGCGTCCACGTCGATCAGCGTCACGTTGAACGGGCCCGCCGTCGGTTGCACGATCCACGACCGTAGCGTGTAGTTGCCCAATATGTACAGCCTCTCGATTTTCAGCAGCACGTTCACCTGCGAACAACGGCTTTAGTCCGAGATCGGTGTGTGTGTGGCCACTCGCGCACTTGGCAGGGACGCTAATGTTAAATCGTTACGTGTCCGTGTAACGTCCACTGATGGGTCCGATCTAAGGCGGTACGCAAACTCGGGTTTTAGGGGGGGAGAGGAAGCGCCTTAAAGGTTTTTTGAAAAAAAGAAATTTCGAAAAACGTTAAATACTTTCGTACCCTCGAACGATATTTGGTTTACGGCCCGTTATATATACGTAAACTTCGCGTGATTTCACCGTACGGTCATGTCGATTGGGTTCGACGGTTTTTTTTTTCTACGTTGCGCCGTAATCGTTATTATGTTGTCGCCAGGTACAGGCGGTAACAACGGATATTCGGACCTAATTCGTGTGTGGCGAACGGAGTTTATTACTTTTCGTTCGGCGAATAACGGACAAAACGTTCGCCAGCCCCGATTATAACGCGGGATGGCCACCTCCGGAAGACTCGATCTACCGCCACCCGTCGTTCAACCACTCGCACTACGCTCGTCTACACTCTATTCACATTTTCGGTCTTATCGCCTACTTTTTGCCGTTTCGCGTGTACCTTGAGCACCTCCCCCCCCCGAGCGCCTAGTGTTTTGGAGAACCCGAACCCGTGTTCTTCGGACCGCACCTCGGTCAATTACTCGCTCATTTTCTCCGCAATTGACTTCTGCCGGAAGCCCTTTTTACGGATTCGTTTCTTGTCCGTTGCCCGACATTCCGCGGCCGAACAACATTTTGTTGGCTACCACTGTGTACAGTCTTCTAAACGGTCTGACGGCCCACAAACCGCTCGATTTATAATCGTAACGCAAACGATATTTCAATTTGGCGGCGGAAATTCGAACGATACGAACGTCGTATCGAATTCGCGTTATCATTTATTTAAGCTGTATCCGAACTTGTTTCGCAAAACGTGAAAGTCGTGTTCATTCAAATCCAGTTACTCGACGCTTTAAACGTTTTTTTCGATCGGCCGTTTATTTAATTTTTCCTTTTCACTCCACAAACAGCGGTTTTCGATTCGATTACATTCTGTCCGACCGCGGCCGTCGGCGATTTTTTCGATATTGGTCGTACATTTCAACGAATAATTCGGCCGTTAAAACGTCCCGCCGAGACTGTTCGGTACGTTTAAAAAAAAAAAAACGTATATACGTAATAATTTATTTATCGTCGTTTTCGTTTTACGGTTTTCTTTAAACTTTCGGACGACGCGCTTTTCAAACGCTCGGAGGTTACGCGACGGGCCAGTACACACTATTCGTCGGAAATCCGTTAAAGGTTTTTCGCGCGTATCCGTTTTATCGGAAAATTAGTCGACCCACCCGGCCACGTTGTTCGGTACGGTAAGTATTCCGTACGCCGCCGCGGAAGTACCAGAAGTAATCAACGATATCGCGCGCATTCGGGAAATTCGTGTTCTTTCGTGTTGGTTTCTATGTAAGCGGGGCGCGTTCAAAACTTTTTCGAAACGAACTACGTTTTTACCGCGAAAACGTTACGCATTTTTAGCGTAAACGTCCGAACGGCAATTTCGCTAAGGGCAGGGAGAGAGTTTTTAGAAACAATCCGGTAAGTTTTACGAAAGTCAAGCGTATACAGACGGACACGACGAAAAATCGCTTCGGAGAACCGGTTGAAAAACACAACGGGCGTGATTCGTAATCATTCGATCGTTTGGTTTTTGCCGAGCCCGGTACGAAAGTTCCCCCCTCCCCATTTACGCCGAACGGAACGGATTCTTTCGGCCGGTTTCACTCGGTTTACGCGTGCGATAATGCGTTTAAATACATTTCCGTGCTCGAAGTGAATAGTAGAATCGCTACGCATAAATGTACCGACCGTGGGTACGCCCGTGGCGGATTTGACAGTCCGTTTGGTCGGCAAATACCGCCGGCGTGGGGTTTCGCCCGTGTTGTTTGCGTTTTGTGATCCTCCCTCCCATTCCCCCCATCGACCCCGGTAATTATATTATTACGATAAATTTCTCGAAAACCTTTTTTTGTTTTTATTTCGAAAGGCGACGTGGGCATTTCATTTCGTTCAGCCGCGTCAACGGAGCGAATCACGAAGCCACGCGCGGGCGACGACGATATTTCATCGAAATAAACGCCCGTTATAATAAAAAAATATGTATCGGCGTTTTTACAACGAACAATTCCGCGCCCGTTCGAGCGACGGACGTAAATATTACGACGTTGTTATTATACGCGCGTTGTTCTTACAAAACAAAAATTCCGAGCGCGTCACCGATTGCGTCTTATTGCTAACGTTTTATCGCCGTCAGTGCGCATATAGGAGTTGACCATTGTACTTTGGACGTGGGTTTAATTAACGCACGAAACGACGGTGCACCGTATACGTAGTGATCGCCTCGAGGTTAGATAACGCGAGTGGGACTCATTGTTTTCGTTCGTAAATAAATACGCGAATCGACGGTGGCTGTTTAACAACGTATCGCCGTGGTTTTAGGTTAACATTTTTGCAATAATTGACGAAACTGATGCGCGAAAATGACGAAGAACGTCCCTCGGCGACTTTTTATGTCTATTATGGTTACTACACCGATAAATATTACCGAATCTTACAAATAATAATACAACCGTGTTTAACGTTCTCGTTAATTTACGCGTACGTACGTAATCGAAACAAAAATAATTAATATAACTTTTTATTCGTCTAGCCTTGACAGTACGCGTATTTTATTTAGAAAAGTCGATCGCTTTTCGTCCAATTCGAACGTAATCGCCGGGAATAATATTTGTCGCAACGTCGAAAAACGAATTATTTCATTCTCGGGCCAAGCCGGACGAAAACCATTACGCCGATTTATATTTACGTCTTCAAGTTTGTAACAATAATAGACGTGTATACATATTAGATTTGAAGTTCGCGATTTCGTCCACTTTAATTTAAAATAAAGATCGGTAATTGTATAATTGTTAAATATAGCATCGTGAATAATTTGATATATACACACACTAAACGACGAATTTTTTCTCTACATAACATTCGCGTTTGTTTTCTATTCAACGAATTATTATTATCACGAAATACGTTTATAATTAATTTACTATTATTATTCGTTGCTCTACGCGGTATTATCGTTATTACGCGTATTATTCGTATTCATTTGGTATGACGAAATCGAACTTTTGTAGAGCTACAAAAAAAAAACGCTGTTTCTATTTAACGAATTTTTTCGAAAAATCGTAGAGTTCGTTGAATAAACGTATTCCATTGTGTGTTCATATTTTACGAATTTATGAAAAAGGTAAACTTTTAACGTAGTTTAAATATTTTCCGTATCGGCGGTACAAAGTATTAAAAAGTATATCGCGTAAAATTAATCGAATTAGGCAAAAAATAACGAAGATTTTATATATACGGATAATAATTCGAAAATCCGAAGTCACGAAATAACAGAAATCTCATTTTTCTCACGTTTTAAGTTTATAAAACTGTAGCAAACGTCTCGGTTTTCAAACGTCGAGATGACGCGGACTGTTTTTTTTCGCGTAATCGATTTCTCGATCCGATTATGCGTTTTTTTTGAAAAACAAAAAATTTAAACGTTCGTAAACGAACGCGTATTTTTCGAGACGACGTTATTCGCGGTTTCGAAAACAACAGCCGCGCTTCCAAAAACGAAACATTTTTAAAAATCACGTCGTCGTTTACCAACTATGTTTGCGCGCCCGTCCAATTTGTTTTCACTATACGACGAATACCGGCGGCGGTATAAATAATAATAGATATTGGACTTTTGACGGGAGAAACGTTTAAACAAATATAATTCGCCTTTGTAATAATTACAGCGGCCCGAGTCCTCGGCGGCACAAAGTTAAACGCCCTTTTCACGTTCCACGCCGTATATCGTCGCGATTTAACTCGATTAACGTACCTTCGTCCGAAGTTAAATTAATTTTAAAAATTAGCTTTTTAATATTAAACTCGTTAACGCCCATCCTCGGGTATATATAAATACCTTCTCTCGTAACTTTGTACTTAAACCAAAAAAAAAAAAACCGCTCTTACTTGCATCTTATCCAAGTCCGTGTCGACGCGTTCCAATTTGAATTTGGACAGCCCGTGCACGGTCATGTTATAGAACGTCATGTCGGCGGTGAGCGCGAAGTTTTTCTTCATGGGCGGAATGCTGAGCGGGTCGGGAATCGGGGCGCCCGGGAATCCCGTGGGATCGGGCCGTTGGTAGTGTCTCAGGATTTTCCTGATCTGCTCGCTCAGTTTCTCTTTGACCACTTCCGCGACCGTCGCGTTGGTGATCACGATTTTCGGCTCCGTGATTTCGGTAGCGGCCGTCTCCGTGGTGGCGCTTTCGGTTGCCGCGGTATAGGCCGTCTCCGTGGTGGCGCTTTCGGTTACCGCGGTATCGACCGTCTCCGTGGTGGCGCTTTCGGTTGCCGCGGTATCGGCCGTCGCGACGGTCGTTGGTTCGGTCGTTTCGACCGATGGCGTCGAAACCGCGGTGGACTCGGTGACCGGTTCGACGACGGTGCTAGGAACGACCGTGGTCGCGGTATCGGGTTCTTCTACCGGTTCGATGGTGCTAGGACCGACCGTGGTCTCGGTATCGGGTTCTACCGTGCTAGGGACGACCGTGGTCTCGGTAATGGATTCTATCGGTTCGACGGTGCCGGGAATAACCGTGGTCTCGGTAATGGCCACTATCGGTTCGACGGTGGTTCGTTCCGTGTCGACGGCGGTGGCGGTATTTTCGTCTTGTCCCGAAGTAATCGGCAGGGCGACTAGAAATTTCAAATAACACCGTTACCGTGCGCAATTTCTCCGGCGTTGCGTCAAAACCGCGCAAGTTAAACCCTCAGCATTGTCGAGTGTCACGGCGTTTTTACATTCGACCAAACGATAATCCTACGAATCGTCGTGCGTTTGAACGTTCGGGCAAGCGATATTACGCGAAAAAAAAAACGCGCGTTCGAACAAGGAAATTTGGGGTGGGAGGGAATTTGTTCGGTTTGTTTTTTCGATATTTACGTAACAAACAAATAACGAACCGTACTTTACAGCGTAAAATGTGGCGGTCCGTCGAGTTCGTTCGGCCGCCCGTATCGTATTTGCGTTATTACTTGGAATTTTTTTTTTTTTTTGTCGATTTTGGAATTGGTCGAATCTCGCGCAAGTTATCAGATACACGACAACGTTGTATCGTGCACGCGCGACTATTCTCCCGCCCGCCCTCTATTGTATATAGACGGCGACCGAGCGGAACGTTTTACGGCGTATTATTTATGTGAGCAGATACGAAGACGCCGTTTTACGCGGACGGAACTTTATCGGCGGGGCCAATCGGAAAAGACGTATTTTTATTCCGACCGTTTTCGCGTACGTACAGCGGCGCGTATACCCGTTATCGAGCAATAAACGAGTTATCTGCCGACGGCGATCGCGGCCGCCGATCTTATTACGCGTTTCGTCGGCATTTATAATAAATTGGAAATTTACGACGGAATAATAATAACGACGGTAGGGAACCGGGCGAATTTCGTCGGAAATCGTCGTTGCGAACAACGTTCGAACGGATGATTTCGTGGACGGTCGTCCGGTATCGCGTTAATTCGTCCGTAGAGCCGTACGATAATCGGTACCGGGGAACGTAAGACGACACGGCGAACGGTCGCGGCGCCCCGCCGACGGTTCTTGGATTCGCGAAACGAATTCCAAAACTGGGCGCGCGAACGGTACACGCCGACCCGGCTCTAAAATCGTTAGCGACGACGGTCGTTTTATATTGTCGCGTATCGCGTCCACGTTTGACGACGACGACGGTTCTCGATCCGAAATGTATTTAAACCGTACACCGTTCGGGAACTCCGGGGGTGGCGGCTACTATCCCCCCCCCGACGCGATCGTCGAATTTCAAAACGGTCGACAATAGTTCGACCCGGTTTCAAAAAACCGTCCATCACCCCGTCGACGTAACGCTATTTTAGGTAGAGTTGTTTCGTGGGGGCGCCGAAACGGTTTTCGCCGTTTCCCCGCTGTTTTGACGGTAACGATAAAGACGAGCGTTTTCGAAGACGACGTGTGGCCTAACTAACGTTTTGTTTTTTACACCAAAAATCGAAAACGGCGACCCCGGAACGATTTTCCCTCGATTTTCCCTTACGTCCTCCGTCCGCACAATACGGAGCGCGCGTACCGCTCGTTATCACGACGTTCCGGCGGTATAAAATATCGCCG
The DNA here is from genome assembly GCA_025469175.1 of Geopemphigus sp. TES_GeoC_2020. Classification (NCBI taxonomy): domain Eukaryota; kingdom Metazoa; phylum Arthropoda; class Insecta; order Hemiptera; family Aphididae; genus Geopemphigus; species Geopemphigus sp. TES_GeoC_2020. The sequence goes on along the minus strand of JAIPRN010000234.1, from coordinate 15,305 downwards.
TAATTAAAACGGTAATCGTTCTCGTAATAATAAAAAATATCGTTTTAGTTGCGCAAAATTAACGCGAAATCGGTTCAACAATACTCGGACACGTTTCCAAACGTCGAATTGGTCCACGCCGGTTGCTGCCGCAGGTTCGGCGTGTAAATCATTCCCTTATCGTCCGGGAATTTATTGTCGACGCTTTTTCACGGGCGATTATGTTTCAAATAAAATCGAATTCATAACCGCGCAATTTACGGTGTCGTGTATATTAACGTGACTCGTAAACGCGTTAGTTTCGCCTTGGCGTCGATAAAAAAAAACAAAGTGGCTTTTCGAGAACGTTCGGACGGGGAGGGGGAGCGGTAGAGGGGACAGCGCTACGTAGAAGAGCTCCCCGCGCGAAATACTACGCCCGTATTCTTATTTCTCGTTTTGTTATTTTAGATTTTTATTTTTATCGCGGCTGGCGAACTCGGTTCGTAATTTTAACGAGTTTTGGTTACGGTCGCGATTTGTTTAACGAAAATTCGGGTTCTGTTTGTAGCCGATCGTGGATCGTTTCCGGCGAATTTTCGTTACGAACAAATTTTTTATCGGGAAATCGCGGTAAACCTCGACCGACGGACATCCGATCAACGTGCGCAAAACGACGGAAAGCTCAATGTTGTTACAGAAACTAACGGGGTAATTTAATAATCGACGGAAATCGGAAAAATAGCGAACGCGGCGATCAAAAAAAAAAAAAACCGAAAGAATTATCGAATCCGTAAAGAACTGTTCGCGGTATTAATAATTCCGAAATAACGGTTCCGCGATTGGCGCGAAGTTTTTGGGTCGTTACTTTTGGTAAGACGATTTCGGTCCGCGCTATTGCTCACACCCGTCCATCTTGCGGTCAGGAGCGTCCCGATTATTATAATTTCGATATTTGGTGTCTAGGCGGGGTCGGTGTATACAGTGTCGTGGTAAATCGGAAATACGTTCGAATCGCGAATTGAATTACGTTTTCAATCGACGCGTCCGAGTTGAACGTCAGCATATCTCGCGCACGCGCGCGAAAAACGGCGTAATACGGATAAATGAACTTCGAGAATGGAAAACAGGCCTGGCGCGGGATACTTTCCGAGCGCGACGACGGCCGGCATACGCTTCGGACGATTCGCTGTCGGTTCTTTTCAACGATACACTTCGTTTCGGGTTATTTATCGGGACGTTCGAGAAAATTTCGTCGACGTTTTGCGGGCGGTCGGATACGTCGGCGAGGGCGGGGTCGTTGTTGAAATTGTCGTCGACGGAACACAAGCGACCGCGGGATTCGAAATCACGTCGTCGAAACGGGCGAAGAATCGAACGTGTAGGGTTTTCGAAAAAAAAAAACACCCGAACGAGTTGATTAGCCACCGCCGGAATAACCGTCGATAATAAGTCGATAATAAGTCGAGCAAACGTTATCGTTTTAACTCGATTTTAATCATCGTCGTTGATCACCTTTGTGCGCGCATTTCACGAACGTTTGAAGTCCGCGTTTCCTTTTGTACTATTGTAACAACGTGGCCGCGCCCCCTACTCGTGTTTTGTGATTGTAACGTTCACCATTGTTGTATCATCGGGTTACCGTATGAACTTCGGACATCGTTATTTACCGCGCGTTTATTTCCACGGACCGACGAAAAAACGAACGCGCCCGTTTCGTCGTCGAAGTAACGATTAACGGGCCTAAACGGCCGTCGACGAATGTTATCCGCGGCAGAACGTTTGTTTCGCGTTCGGCCGTCCGGTGTTTCGTTTTTGACCGAGAAAACGGGTGAGCATACACGCGGGGCGGACGCTGCGTTCAGGGGAAATCACGAGGGTGTGTGTGTGTGTGTGTGTGTGTAGGAGGGGTCGAAAAACGGCCGTGTTAAAACGATCCTAACGGCAATTGTCGCCGCCGTGTGTCCATCGCTCTGTATAACACGTACGCCCGTTATCGAATAGAACATTTTGTTGCGCAACGGACGTGTTACGCGCTATTCTCTCGTAGATCGTCTTGGTCGCCACGAAATGCGTGACGACGACATACTGAGCGCAGGCACGTCGTCACTCAACACGGGGGCGGTTTACTAATCACGGTTTACTAATTTACATATCCCGTCGGAAAATATTCAACGCCAAATTGCGCGTCGTAAACGGGCAATTACGCGGTAACGGTTTTTTTCGAGATCCTTTAAAAACAAATCCTTTACCGTCCCGATATCGTTTCGAAAATGACTCCGAAATACGCGAAGGGTCGTGTATTTTAACGACGGTCACGCGCCTGGGCCCGTGTAACGATAATATTATATAGCGCGTCGGCGGCCCGCGTTCATATACGTGGACGATCCAACGGCGGCGTCGACAATTTTTTTTTTTGTATCGAGTTGGTGGGTGGGTGG
>JAIPRN010000234.1:0-12806 GCA_025469175.1 Geopemphigus sp. TES_GeoC_2020 | reverse complement strand
GGGGGGGGGGGGGGGGGGGGGGGGGGGGGGCACAGGAGGCCGAACGATTTTCGGGGTAGGGCGAACATTTCGAAGGCGTTCGGGACGAGGTTGTCGAGTACGTTTAGTCCAAACACGAAGCCAATAAGTGGTTTCCGAAGACGTAATTGCGAAGCCGAAAGTCGGTCGTTGTAACTACGATCCGTGACCGCTGGTCGAGACGGTTACGAACGATATCGAAAACGATTTACCACACGCCGCCACACGGGAGGGGGGGGGAGGATTCTATTTTTAGTTACCAAACACGCGTATTAATACAATTTCCGAAAAAACAAACGTTTCGATAGAACAACGGAATGACGTTCGAACGTAAAAAATAATCGCGAATTATCGACCGGCCGGTTTATAATTTACGCGTACCCGGGTGAAAATTTCCGACCAAGTACACACATGCACGCGCCTTCGTATTTAATAATTGAATTGGCGCTTGTACGACGGAGAACTTTTCACGGACATGGTCGGGTCGTCGAATTAACGGTGACCGGGGTGGGGTGGGCTTTGGCCGGCCGGTCGGGTGTGTGGGTGGTGGAGGGGAAAGGAAGGGGTGTCGAACGTGCGCGAAAACGGAAAACCGATCGGGAGGGGCGGTGGCGAATAAAAAGACGTTATTCGGGAATATATATATATACGTACCTGCCGTGCGCGCGAACAACGCGCAACACAAGAGTATGGTCGTGGGCACGATCATCGTGCACGTGGCGGTAACGGCCGTGGTTGTAGCGAAAATTCGCGCGAAATCAGCTCGGCGGGACGTGCTGGTGCGGACGGCGAACAAGAAACAACATCGCCGGGACGGACCGCGGTGTGGTTGGAGGGACGACCCGGATTTTCGTTAACGACTGACGGCAGCGTGATGAACGTTACGACGGCTCGCGCGGCCACCAACTGCCGCTATGCCGCCGAACAGTTCACCGAGTGGCGGCGAATTCTAACCTGGGCGATTACGCGACGGAACGACACTTGGCCGACCCCGCCATAGGGTGGGTGGGTGGGGGCGTCTCGTACGCACGCACGCACGGTCGTTGTTGTTGTTGTTCGATCGGCCGCCGGATGGATAACGCGATTACAATTATCCGTTATTAAGGCGATGACGACGGGAGCGTCGAGTTACGGCGGGCAGATAACGAACGTCACGTGTTTCCTATTGTTCGCTGATTTGTGCACGGCGGCGGATCTCGGGAATATGACTTGTTTCGGAGAAGGGACCGACGTTTCTTGTAAATTGGCTACTGGCGTGCCCGCTCGTCGAGCGGACTTTAACCGCCGTGGGCGTATTATTTCGACGATTATTCGCCGCCCGTATTTTCGTTAACGCGTCGGCCGTTCACGGGTCCCGCGGATTGGGGAGGGGCGCGTTTATCGAAAAACGCGTTCAAATATTCTCGACGAAAACGTGTTTCGTAAAATATTTTCCTGTTCGACGTCCGGGGGAGGGGGGAGGAATGGAACGGGACAAGCGCGCCGACGGCGGGGAATTTGATTTAAACGACTATTTCTCGAAATTATCGCGTACCCTTTCTATACTTTTCCGACTTCGAAACACGTTAGCGCCTCACACGTCCGTCGCCAGAGTGTTCGATTTGCGCCGCACCGTCGTACGGGGTACGCCTGTGGCCGCGTCTGTTGTCGTTTCGTGGAGTATTTTCCGCATTTCGTTTTGGCGACGGAACGCCGTTACCGGGACCGGCCTCGCAAACCGAAGGAACCTGGTCGGTGGGGCGGTTAGCTTCAAACACCGCTCGCGAAGAGCGCACGTAGAATCGTGTTATAACGCGCAACACAATCGTTCTGTCGTAAGCCGTTCCACGTACCGCGCGCGTGCTGCCGTCGTTCGTAAGAATTTCGTACACCTAACCGCCGCCGATAAACAAAACGGCTATAACGCCGTCCACCGAAACGTCTAATCTAACCATCGCGGCCCCCGTGCGTCGCGCAATTCGTTCACATTATCGTTCGGGCGTATTTTCCGATACGTTCCCGTAGTAAATCGCGCGCGCTTATCGCCGAGACAAAGATCACCCAGGCCGGCGAACGATGCGCCGGTTGTAGTACGCGAACGTTCGGAACGTTGTTTCGCCATTTTCCAATACTATCGCGTCATTCCGTACCGCGGCGGAAACGTCGGTTACCGATCCGCGGTGAAATTGATTGCGAATTTTCGCTCGTTATCGGTTCGATTTCCTCACGCGTGTGTCGAAAATCGACGTCGACGTTGCGCATTATCTCGTGGTACGGCGCCCGTATTTCCGCGTTCCACACGACCCGTTATTCATTCGAGTATCGTCCGCGCCCCGTTTTCCGAATAAAAGAGTAAAAGCCGTCTACGCCTTTTTTTGTTCAAATCGGCAATACCTTCATTGGCCCGGAATGCCTAAAGGCAGTACTTCGGGCCAGTGAGTAGCCATCGTTTATTGAAAAAAATTTTATAACAAAGTTTCTCAATACGATCATCCTTAAGAGTAGGCGAGCAACGCGAGCTATCCCCACGTTGTTTTACCTCGCCCCCCCCCCCCGTACGTCGAATTTAATTCACAATAATCCTTAAGAACTATCACTTCTTAAAAACTATCACGTGAATGGTGCGCGGTGACAGGACAATACCCGCGCGGCCCCCTACGCTTGCCTACGAACGTTTCCGGTATTAAGTAGAACGGAGTCGCGCGGACAAACGATTTCTTCGTTACCGCTGCGGCGAAACACTCGCCCAGCCCGTCAACGATAAAACTGACTGTTTCCCGTCCGGTTAATCGTCGTCGCCATAAACGAACCCGCGAAAGCTTCAACGATTAAAACGGTCGTCGTACCCGCGACGGTGGGTACGAACTGGCGCGTTCCGATAACCGTACACACCGTGCATATTATATAAGACCGGGTAACCGAAAGACGGCCCGCGCGTCTATTCGTCTCGTTTTTTCCGCTTCGCGCGAGCCGCCGCCGCCGTTTATGATTCGATTCATACGTGATTTCGAATTACTCGTTTCCTACAGATTTCTCGATTGTATCGTAATATTATACGCGTGCCGTCCGCGCTCTCGTATTCCGACAAATTGTTCGTATTGATCGAAAGTTTTCCGGTCTTTTGATAAACCGTAAGTAAGTTTGCGCGGTTCGTACGTACGCGAAATATTTTATTCGAAACGTATTTCGGTTTTTTTCCACTTTTATTCGCCACGAACTTCGGGAAACATTTTCCCGGACTGCGGGGAGGATCCTTTTTAAAAACCGCTGACGTCGAGCGTAATCGCCATTGTGTTTGACGAAATAACGTTATTAGATATCGCGTCCCGGCGTTTCGTCGATTTTCGCCAAAAACGAGTAAAACTTTCTTGACGCGCGCGCGCGTAGCCGATCGAATTATCTCGCGCGAAATTTCCGCGATTTTTATCCTATATATATAATATCATTATTATTGTGTTATTTCCCGTTTAACGTAATAACGCGAGGTTAAGACCCAGGAGAAAATGATGATTGTGGGTATTGTTGCGGGTGGCCGCGCGTCGTGTTGCGTAATATTTTGTCCGAGCGTCGTCGTTCGATCGAGCCGACGGGCCACCGTACACCAACGACGTAATGTTGTTGTCGGAACACGTTCCCGGGGTAATGACGACGACAAGTATTACTTATCCGGCGGAAAAACTTTTAAACGAACACGTCGTCCGGCGGCGCTCGCGTCCATTCGCGAATCCGCTGACGTCGAAAGTTTTTTTGTCCCCCCCCCATCCATTCCCCGTGCCCGTTAATATTATATTATTAACGCGAAGAAAATATCGCCGGGCTGTCGAAAAAATAAAAATAATATATCTGTCAAATTCGTGAAACGAAAAACTTTCGGGGCGTCCGCGCTGGAGGAAATTAAAGAACGTTTATCTAGATTGGTCCGACGGTAAATAGCGACGGTACGAATGGGGGGGGAGGGCGTACGTATTTTTGAATATCGTCGGGACGATATTCGCCGAACGGGAAACACGTCGGACGCGTTCTCGGATTGACAGGTTTTTAATGTAATGTATAATACCGGGCCGTCGAATCGTTCGGACAGGGGCCGACGGCATCCGTTTGTGTAAATACACCCGTCCCGGGGACGACCGGATTCGTTTACGTTCCGCAGTTCCCGTACGCCGCACCGCCGTTCGCGCGTGGCCGTCGAAACGAAACGTTTCCCCTTTCCCCCGCTACCCGTCGTCCAGTTATGTTGCGCCCGTCGCGTTTTCCTTTCGTCGTTCGCCAGACCTAATTTGTCGTCCATACGTAACGCGACGCGCTAGCGAGCCGGTTACGCCGGAGCGGAACGTTCAATTAAAAACAATAGTAACCGGCCGGCGTTTTTCGGAAATACGTTCGCGTCGTTCCGACCAAGACTGCTAGTTACGCAATCCCGGCGCGGACTATCGGACCGACCGTGTGCCGTACGGTTTCGGCGGGAATTTCGTCGTTGCCTCACGTTCGACGGGAATTTCGCGATTCGCCAATTGCGTCTAATTCGCCGCCGACCGTTCGCCGTGGCGTAATCATATATCGTGCGTGCGTTCCTCTTTTATCTGTCGCAATGACGTTCCGTCAGTTGCCCGTAAAAAACGTTGCCACATTATCATTAATAGCTCGCGTGTGTTTGTTACGTCGTCCGATTTCAATCGTTCGGTCGGAACGGTCGAACGTATCGCCGTCGTTTCGACCGAATAATTGCCGACGAAACCGACCCCGTCGGAATTGGACGGCCCGGCGATTTTACGTTGTTCCTTTGTTTCAACTAAAAGGGATCGTCTCGAGACCGTCGACACCGTGTACGTGTACGAGAACTTAAGGAAACCGCCCCTCGTGTATCGGAACGCCGTACGAGATTCGTGCGTATAGGAGGAGGATGGGCGACCCGCGGTTCACGTTCGTCGTCCGAATTTTAATTTTATTTTACACCCCCCCCCACCAGTCGTTTTGGTTCGGGCGATACACGCGAAGAAAAGCCGAGCGAATAACCGAGAATCGTGTTTGTACATTGTGGGCACAAAATATTGCGTTATGATAATCGATTAGGCGCCGAAAAATCAGCGCGAGACGAATCACTCGAATAAAACGATTAAATGTGAAACGAAACAACACTGGATCGCGTGTTTTTAAGGAGGATTATCCGGTCTTTCTAGGGACACGTGAGTGGGGAAAACATCCTATTCGATATTTTTAATCGCGTAAACTTACGGGCAAACGCGGCAAATTGATTCGATGTTAGACGAAAGAAAAATGATCTTTTCGACTTCATTGCGGTGGCGCGTGCCGAAAAAAGGAAAATGTAGCGCGATCGGTGGGTGACACGAACCGCGAAGTGGTCGTCGGGAAATTCGCCCGATATTAAATCCGCTACCTTCGACGGGCGATGAAGAGAGCAAGGGGGTAATTTAAATACGTTCGGAACGTGCCGGGTGAACGGGAGATGTTGGGGGAGGGGGTGTCGTAACGCCGCTGAAAGAGTATTGAGAAATCGACGAGAAGCGAACGACAGGGAGGAATAAAATCGTTTTGGTTAAACCGTCGACTGGGGGGTGGAGAGGGGGCACGCGCCACCTTGAAACGGTCGGGTGGTATTCGGAACGTCGTTTTTCCTTTTGTTTTTCACGAAAACGGTCGTACGTTTTTCGCGTGGCGTTACGTACGGAATAGGCGAACAATAACGGCAATAGCGAACAAAAACGTCGCGGCGGTTCTGATATACAAAAACGGCGACGAGAAATTTAATCTTCTCTCCCCACATCCCCCGTAAGGGCTCGTCGAAACAAATTTCTGGCTACGGAACTGACGGTCGTAAATGAGAGTAAATATATGTACGATTACGGATCGTATACAATCGAACGCGTATCCGCAAAATAAGCGGAACGATACGGCGTGTAAATACACGCGGTTCAAAACCCTATAGGTAGCGTGGGTCGTACCTATCCGGTTAATAATATGGCGCGATAATGTTGTTGACTTAAGCGTGTTTGTTTTTTTCTTAAATATTACGTTTTCGTCGGCACATAACACGCGTACGTACTCGCACTTAATTATAAACGAATTTCACGCCAAGACGTAATAATAATAATAATAATATTATTGTTACTTATTATAATAAATACGTACGTACACACGCGCGCATATATATATGTATGTATGTTTTAGGTACGCGTATTAATGCGCACGTACATTATCCGCGTAAACGTATGTACATATTTAATTTGTGTTCCATGAACAATACGCGTACGTTTGTACGAACTTTTGGGCCGAGTATTTATTTAGGTTTTCTAATTTTGTAATACAATTTCCATACGCGTTCGTCGTAAATATTTACCGTGTAAACGCCAAGCGCTCGCCGATTGACTGTGCACGTGCGTGCGTGTCTAGTGATTACGTATTAAAAAACGCGACTCGAGTCGTTGTTAATTGTAACGTGCATCGTTACGGCGTCCGAATATCGGCGACTTTTCGGTACGGAAAGATTTCGCGGGCCGCGAAATTCGGCGTTCGGCAGCGTTTTTCTTCCGACCGAATAAAACGATCCGAACGAGGCGCGAGGGTCTTCTCCCACTCCACCACCGTTTTAGCTCGTCGAAATGACGTGACCGTCGATAAAATTGCCTACATTTTACTCCTTAATAAACGACCGGCACTTTTAACGCCGATTTATCTTTCGAAACGATACGCGTTCACGTTTTGTCTAAAAACAAAAAAAAAAAAATCGTTCCCGGCGCGACGATAAATGTTGCGTGCCCGTTTAGTTTTGTCCTCGGGACGTTTAGAATACGCGAAAATACTATCCACGGCCACACCGCGGAGGGGTCTGTCGGGAACAGAAGCGTACTAAATAAACTCTCCACGAACATTTTTAGGAAGAATTAATTTCCTACAAGACGTATATTTTTAGTCAATAATAACGAAAAACTAAAATATTTTTAAACTTCAATACGCATTATAATATAATCTATTAAAGTTTAAAATATATTTTGTTTCGTTAGGGTCGTCCAATTAATTTATTTAAAAATTAACCCCCCCTTCCGAAATTCGTGTCTAAGTACGCCTCTGGTTGAGAACGTAAGTGTTTCGAACATTCAGAAAAAAATACGACGCGAGATCGCTCGGACTTCGGGAGTCGCTGCGCGACAATATCCAATTTCGTTCCTTATAATTTCATTAATTAAGGGCATAACGGTAATAATAATAATTATAATAAAAAAAAATAGGTTAATAAAACGCGAAGCGCGTTGTATTAAACGCGTTTTTAAGATTGCGTTTTATATTTACGAGCGCAGTTTTTTATTTTCGTTTTGATGACTTAAATACGACGGCGCGTGTTTCCGAATAACTTTCGTTCCACTTTTCTTTTTATCTAGTAAGTACAATATGTATATACATAAACGGCTATTTCATCGATTAAATACCGCGCGATTTATTAACTTTTAATTAAACGAATTATCGTTGTTCGTCGCTTACCGACGGGATTACGGCGTTTGTAATGATGCCGACGTTTTACAAGAACGTCGTTTTGTTTTGAGAAAAGGAAACGCCGGTTTTGAGCTACCGCGGACGGAACCGTCGCGCGCCGTACGCCAAAAGGAACGCGCGTATACCACCGTAAATGTTTACACGGAACGGGGGTATATTTCGTACCGAAACGTTAAGAAATCGTTTCGGACGTAACTTTTGTCGAAATCGTCGATCGCGTCCCGTGACGCCGGCCCCGCGTGTAACTAATTAATATCGGTTCACTCGACGACGACATATCGAAAAACGACACGGACGACTCCGCCTCGATTACGTACATACAGCGCGTGTCGTCGTTCTATATTTATACGGGCGACGGAAACAATAACGTAATTCGGTCACGGCGAAACGACTCGGAATAATAAAAAAAACGCGGAACACTCCGTCGGAGGAGGACCTTGGGGGGGCGTGTTCGGCGCGTATTACTTTGTTTAGGCCTATCGTACGGAACCGTACGTATGACGCGCCGACGACGTCTCGTTAACGCGATTAATAACGTTATTATTCGGAGTTATTTTCGTCTTCGGGTTCCGATTTAATAATAACGACACGACGTCGTAATCGGGCGCGCGTGTACTGTGCACGTGCACGGCTGGGCGGTGGTAATCACTTAAAAAAATTGCGGTACGAGTCTTACACGCGGGCGCCGAGGAGTCTTTTTTTAAGTCCCGGCGGAACGCCGAGCGATTTTTTCCGACGCGAAATTGTATTACGCTCGCGGCCGTTCGCTATGGTTTAATAATGTGTGTACGGATAACGTCTCCCGCGGCGACGGCGACGTAAAAGAGACGACGACTTCGCTACGCTCGCTTACGGACATTTTTTTCACTTTACCTTCATTCGCCGATAACTCGATTCGGTCGGCGGTTTTTTCCTTCGAAAATTTCTCCGGCGTCTCGGGACTGCGCGCGGTATAAATTACACGCGACCGTACGTAAAACAACGGCCGTGTTTCGCCGTTCGTCGCGAGAGAAATTAAAATCGAAATTTAAAAAAGGAAAACGAACCCTAACGTCCGTACCGCGGAAATGTCGCGGCGTCGGTTCGGGGACGTCACCCCGATGCGGGTGTTTTGCCTGTTGCCGCGACGGGCTTACCCGTTATTCGGTTTGCCGAACGTTCCGATATTTCGAAACTGGATCGCCGGATCGTTCGAACATCGATCGGACGAAACGTGTACGGGGGGGGGGAAAGGTGGGAGGGTGGCTTCGTGCGTGGATCTCCGGAGATGAAACGGCGAGATCGCGTAAATATATACGAAACGTGGCGATTGAACGGAACGGTCGCGGCGATACGTTGTCGTTGATAAACGCGTACGGGAATAGAAATCGATTTCGCGCTATCGTTGCCTGCTAGACTGATTTATATATATCGACATTTCGCGTGTGTACATACACCGCCCGTTACACAATATCGCCTTGTTTCCCGTTAAACACGCGTCGGCGGGGCACGATTGTAGTGAATATATATGTACGCGTGTTATTGACCCTTTGGCCGGGTCGCGAAGAATTCGTACTTACGTTATTTACGTTCATTTTATACGTTCGCGACCGCGCGCGTTAACGAAATATATATATATATATTTGTCGTCGTACTCCTCTGTATTATTCTCTCTCTCAGCCCTATCACCATCTCGTGCCGGCGGATGTTGTTCGTCGTCCAGAACGAGGGACGAGGGATTCCGAATAATTCAATTATATCTAAAAGGGATAAAAGTCCCGTGTCGCGCGTATTTGCGCGCGGAACGGTTATCGCGAATAAACTCTTTCGCGCGTTCCTTTTTTGTTTTGTTTTTTGTTCGTTCGCGATAAAACTATTCGATTTATGGACGTCGTACGCGGCGACCGGACGAACGCCCGCGGTCGATTACCAATAACACGTCCGTCCGGTACGGCCGACGGACGAAATATGTTGTACGGGTTCGGGTGGCGCGGTATCGGAATAATCAAAGACGCTCGCCGAGTGTTCGGGTACCGCGGTAAAACGAACGTGGTGACCGCGAGCAATCCCTAAGCACCGGTTACGCGCGCCCGCTCCGCTCGAACGCATAACCTAACCTAGGAATTGGTGCAACGTTTCGATAAACCGTGTTCCGACCGTCGTGTAACACGTTAGCTCCGTACGCGAATCGCTACTTTTCCGCGGACGCGCGAGTCCGTCGGCGAACAAATTTGCTTGATAAAACTCGTTTTTCTACTAAAACGCGACCACACCGCGCGTGTATTTACTCGGATATTTATGTCAAAACCGTGCCCTCGTCGCTTTTGACCCGTATACACACGTATTCATACATATATATAAATTTATATTCGCCGTACGCGTAGTATTACGGGCGTGCACGGACCGTATAGAATACGAAGCGACTCGGCGTAAGAAAAATAGAAACGCGCCGCGGCGACGTTACGTTATCAACTTTTCGCCGAAACATCGCGCGTTTTCGATTTCACGGTTCGACAGAGGTCGCGGGACTAAGTAATTACCCGATACGAAGCGCGCCGCCGGAGCATTCGCGCGATACACGGCGGCGGAGAACGTTTTTTTTCTTTTTTCGAGCGAACGTTTTCGTATTTCCGTCGCGACGATTTTTCGCCATTTTGTTTCACGCGAACGCGGGGACGAGTGTGTTCTAAAACGTTTGCGTCAACCACGTTACCGAGCGGAAAATACGCGTCCGTGTCGTCGCCGGTCCTCGACGTACGATTATCCGACCACGACGACAATGCGGCGATCACTACGTTTACTATCGTTAAATAGTCTATTCGTTTTCTCGTTTGTTGTCCTTCGCGAACGAAACGCTCTCGGTAACCGCGGCCGTTGTTCTTCGCGCGCGTTTGTGCGTTTTGCCGCGCGCCAAACACGAACGATTTTCGGAGAAAAATTATATCGCCCAGCGTCGTTTGCCGCGCGAAAACCATTCGACGTTTCCGCAATAAACGTTCGCGTAATCCGCGAAAACTTTTAATCACGTCCAAACGAAGCGCTTTAGCTTCTGAGCCGCCCAATCTTCTGTTCAAATATTTGTTCCGACGTTCGGAGTCGGATATAAAGGGGATAGAGACGAAGTTAACTGTCCGAAACAAGATTAGCGAAACTGCGATTATATTTACGGATATATTTGAATATATTGTTTATGTTATCGATATACATATATACATACGTTAGGTTATTAAGAGTTTACGATACATTTCGGTAATTATCCGCTACAGTTTCGCGTCGGCGGGCTAATTTTTTTCCGAAATTCGAGCGCCGGTATACAATGTAACCGTCGCGCCGCGTCATTTCGTGGAAACGAGAAAGAAACGTATCTTTCGCTCCCCCCAAGTAAACGTCGGCGAATTTCCGTCCGTTTTTTGCGCGACGCGCGTCCAAATTCGTTACGTTTTACGAACGAACCGGCGGCGGCTTTCGCGCACCCGCGGAATACGTTATTAAATTCGATTCTCCGGCGAAAATAGGTAAAAAAAAAACCCGTCTCGCGCTCGCACAATTACGTCGCGATTCTTGCCACATACACACACACACGAAACCCCTCGAAACGCCGCCGTTCCGGATTCGTTACAACAACACGATTATCGCCCTTCCGCGGTCCCGTTCGCGCAGATGGAGACTTTCGCGGTTCAACCGACCGCGTACATAATAATAATACACCGCTAGTACTTTGTTCGTAGTTTTGCGCGCATCACAATGACGTCGGACGCGCCGCCACTCGTGTACGGGTTTTTCCCCTGCCCTCCGCCGTTTCGTCGTTAGTCGCCGATATAGCGCCACTTCACGGTGTTGTGTGTTCTATCGCCGTAAACAAGTGCGCGCTGTTATTGTCGTCGTCGTCGTTATTATTAATAATATCGGGGAACCGATCTCGAAATGTTTACGGCGTCGCGTCATTATATTACCGGGCGCGATCTCGAAATAGCCGGGGGGAAAGAATTAATTAGCGAATCGACGCCGATCACCGTCCGCATAATTGACGGCACCGCGTTGTGTGAATGCGTGGGGGGGAGATTTCGGAAAAAGGTTAGCGTTTTCGATTCGGAGAGGAGAGGACTCGTTACGGCGTTTCTTTAGTTTCTTTCGTTAGGCGACGAAATCCGGACGACGTTCAATTCCGGATGGATTGACGGTAGAGTCGACGAGCGAACGAAATATCGTCCCCTGCCCGACCATAGAGAATCGGTCGGGATCGTTTCGTTTTCGCCAACGAACGCGCTCGTGGTACGTCTCTCGGTTACGGGACCGAAACGAAGGGAATTTTCGAAATCGAGAACGTCGGAAAACGAAAATAACGGAAACGTTTCTATTTACGTTCCGGCGGCGCGCGTGTATGGCGTGTGATGGTGATGGAAGAAGTATGTGGACGATCGTAAGCGTGCGCGTAAACACCACTACGCAAAATCGGTAGTAGACCTAAAGCTAACCGCGAACGCGTTAGTGGTCCTTAACGCGGGCGCGTAATAACGTTTATAAACACCAGCGACGAACGGTACGCGCGAAACGGTGAAAATGATCGCGGTGGAACGCGGAGTGTAAATCGAGCTCGAGCCCGCCGTGTGTACAGTGTGTGTACCTCAGGTCTGTGTACTCAGTGATTGGTGGTGGGGGGTTGTTTGTACCGATAAAACGGAATTTTCACGAAATAAAAAAAACCCAAACGGGTCTATTAATTTGCTACGGACGATTTTGGGTATTTAACGAACACGAAAGCGTACCGACGAGCGACAAAAAAAACCGTAAATTGCCTTCGTTTTTTCGACGATAGAGAGTCTTCCCTCTCCCCACCACCCGAAACGTTCGATGGTCGAAACGAACGATTTTGAAATACCCGTCGAACGTCCATATCAATAGCCGAAATCAAATCTCGAAATCGCCGTATAACCGTACAACCTGTTATGGACGTTTCCACAACAAAAATTATGTAAAGAAAATAGACAACAAATAGCTGAATTAACATACACTATATTTAGTAAACATTCACCGCGAAACAGAATTAATTATGTCTAATACTAAATATTACGGAAGGTCTGACCGATGTTCTGACAAACACCAGACATTCGATGCTCTGCAAATATCACACTAACTAGATTTTCCGAGACAAGGCATTATCGAAAGTTATCAAGGATTTCTTGGTACTTCTGATTGTTTGTTCATAATGCTCGATAGTGTCTAATAATTTCTATATAATAAAATATAACTATAATCGTTTCGTTATAAGAACGTTTACAATTATTATATAGAAACAACTACAATCATTTAAATAAAAACGTCAT